>JACCGJ010011004.1:0-28726 GCA_013407085.1 Atriophallophorus winterbourni | reverse complement strand
GTAAGACGGGTATGCGTCTCATTACCGATTGCAAGCAATTCAGCAAAGTGCCGGCCACAAAAGTGTTGCAGAGTTCTACGTTCCAATAATTTTTCTAAGCAATGTAAGGCAGTGGCTAAGAGAGCAGTTGGAGTTCTGATCAATAAGTGCATTTTTTATCATGTGCACCGCTTCCAGTCATGGCAGCACTGTATCGCTTGATCGGTTACAAATGTGCGCTTAAAAACGCCAGGATGACACAGTTGATTAACATACCGCCAATGACGGTCCCTAGCCCGTCTGAGAAAGGAGGAGGGTTGGGCTTAGGCCTAGCAACCATATCCCGTAAAACCTACATTGCTACGGAAACGATGACAACAGATCCGTGGTTCGGTCATGTCTGCAGGATGGATCCCAGTTCGCATACGAAGGTAGCCATGCACTGGCATCCGCAAGGTAAACGAAAAGGGGGACGGCCCAAGGAAACTTGTCGCAGAACTTTGGAACGCGAACTACATGCACAAGGATTCACGGTGCAGACGGCAACGGAAGCAGCGACAGACCGGAACAGTGTGTGAAGTTGTCTGCGCCTCATTTTCCACCCGCACGGAGAGCCTGAATGAAGGAAGAATGTATGTTGTTGTGGCTATGGTTTACGTGCATTTTAATGGAGTAAACATAAACTACTACTACAATCATAACGCTCATGACACATTACATGTGAATCCTACCCTGGCGTTATAACCAAATAATTACACGGTTTAAAACTCACGAAGCTTGGGGGTCACGCTTCCCAGAATGATGGCTTTTAGGTAGACGATGTCGCTCGCTCGAGTAGACCACATCCGTTGACACACTGGCCGACTTGTCAGGTGTGCGTCTGGATGCGGGTGTGTATGTCAACGGATTCGCCGGTAGAGACCGCCGATTTAGTGGAGTCTCCGTGGGAAGTTCCCGCAAAGGAACACGGCTAGAAGCCATCTGCGGACCGGCTGAGGAGACAGGGGCGCGAGGGTGTTGATGCGCTTGCAGGTAGGCACTGTCTATTCGTTTCCACCGATTCACCAATCGATGCATACTAAAAAGGAGGAACACGAGTAGAGAAAAAATGATGTTGAGAACTCAAGATTCTTTATTTTTCGATTCACAAAAAGCACAAATGTATTATAGATTGATAACGCAGCGTTCGTGGCAAACGACAACCAAAAATACCAAGCTTGTGTGTGTGTAGAACATTCAGGCAAAACAGCATGCTGCATAAGGGGGTTCACAGTGGATAAGCTCGAATCATATTCCTTTCGAAAACGAATTGTTTATTCACTCAACAACAATTTGGTCATGACCATGTTCGGAAACGTGGAGCTTGACGGTGACGATCGTCCAACGACTAATGGAAATTTGTTGGACTAAACCCAGCAAGAAAGAAGAGTCAGAGGTAAACGTCGAGTAAGAATCCATCCAGAAATACTACTACTTCACACACCCTGGCATTGGATTGGTCACAACGTCAGCAAAGCATCACAATGACCGCGGTAACGTGGAAATCATTAAGAGGAAAACGAAAGAAACGGCGCTTGAGGAGCTCGTATCAGTATCAGATTGTTCAAATGAAATGTCCATTTACACACGTCGTTTTTTTAAATTTTATGATTCTAGATTATGACCGATCAAAAAATAATATTAGCAGGAAATAGAAATGATGCACACATTCCATTGATTTGGGTTCGTTGCCAATATGCCGAGCCAAACAGTCTCTCCTTCTCTTGCACACGATCGAGGCAAATGCGCACATCCAAAGTTATAGAACCAACTTGAAAGCTTAACAGAAGACCAACAGGAACGAACAAATCTCGATGGTAGCCTGTGCCTCAAAGAATAATTTGAGCAAGGAAACTTGGTATATGAATGGTACGGTATGAAAGCACAAGCCTGATCCAGGCAACGTGCCGTACAGTCAGAGACTGCACGTGGGCTACGATACTGTCAGGTTGCCCGGGCCTAGACAGATATAAGAGGGAAATAAAAATAGTGAGACTCCAGGGTGTTTCATCATCAGCATGAAGCTCACCACCGATGACCAATCAATTTAGCACGATGTTAGCCGCACAACACAGAAATGCTGCACGATTGCACATCCGTAGGACTAGTAAATGTCATTAGAATTAGTTACGCCTCAAACCCACCGAGATATAACTTGAGCCACACGAGCCGCAGTACGGAATCGTCGGATCGGAGTCGAGTACGAACATCGGGGATACCCGTCACCGGAATCCACGGTGCTCATCGATGATTGATCCATGTTGAGCAGTGGCTCGGGCCGCCCGAGACTAGCGATCACGGACTCCTCGGTACATCGAAATCCACCGAGCAGGAGAACAAGGTAGCGTTTTTGGAAGCTCAGCGCTCGTCGATGCCCTTCGGCGCGTAGACAACGGGTGTGTAGGCTCCGGAACTATTGAGAGGAAAATTAAGGCGCGAGCGATCAAGGTATATGACTGCAGCCGCATACAAAAAGTGACCAAACCAAGGAAAACAAGGTGGTTCATGATTTGCCAAGCATCAAAAAGGTAATTAAACTTACACGCTCCATGGAAACCGCTTGGTCTGAGGCGGTCGCGTTCGGAGGTTCATTCGAAGGGTCAACGGTCGCATTCGCGATATTCTAACAAAAGGAAACCAGTTTGGGTGAAATTTTGCAGTTTGCAACCATCAACCTAGCCTTACACTGAGAACAAACAGCGTGAAATTTAAATCGCTTTTAATTGGCCGAGTAGGTGAGTAATAAAGTAGTTTATCGATCTCGAAGGCATGCGAGTATTACTTCAACATAAGAGACGAAAATAGCAAACACGTTTGCGAAATTTATATGCAAGGATGGAGCGAGTTAACGAAGACTGACCCATCTATCTATTTATCTATCTATCTATCTATCCATCCATCTATCTATCTATCTTCTCGTCTATCTATCTATCTATCTTCTCGTCTATCTATCCATCCATCTATCTAACTATCTATCTATCCATCCATCTATCTATCTATCTATCTATCTATCTATCTACCTATCTTCTCGTCTATCTATCTACCTATCTTCTCGTCTATCTATCTATCTATCTATCTATCTATCTATCTATCTATCTATCTATCTATTTATCTATCTATCTATCTATCTATCTATCTATCTATCTACCTATCTTCTCGTCTATCTATCTATCTATCTTCTCATCTATCTATCTATCTGTCTATCTATCTATCTATCTATCTATCTATCTATCTATCTATCTATCTATCTATCTATCTATCTATCTATCTATCTATCTATCTACACGGCTATTATCTGGTTGCAAGCAATAAGTCTAGCAAATAGCTAATTCATTGACGTAATCCTCAACCGTCGCAATCTAAACATAATCAACATCATTGACCGTTAAGTATGCAGTTAAAGTGAATCTTTTATGAGCCACGATTCCAACAAAACCAGCACCACAACTTAGTCGCATATTGGCAAAGGAAAACGGTCAATGACTTGTGCTTTCATACCTATCGTCTATCTAGTTTGGTTGCTTACACAAGCTAAGCATAATCTCGGTAAGCATAGAGAGAAGCATTTTAAAAAAATGTACAGAGATAGTAGCACAAAATGGGAGCATACCTTCGAACGGAAATGATTCGATTCAGCCGGGCGAATACCAGTCCGTGCAATCACCTCCGCTTGTAACTGCTTCAAATCTCGTGCAGCATGTTCGTACAACTGTGAGGCGCTGCGTGTGACGGATCCCGCTGCGTTGGCCAGTTTATCTCGACCAAGCATCGGAGTCTCATCTTCCGATGCAGTGGACGAGTCCGTGTCTGCATTCTCGTCAAGGTCATCAGCTGATGTCATGGACAAGAGGCGTGCACACATGCCCTTCAATTCGGTCAACTTAGAAGACGGTGGAGTGGTTTGATGTGAACAAGATTTGCCGTGAGGTGAATATGGTGAAAAGGTATTAGGTGAGAGGCTGGCTAGTAACGGCATGAAGCGGAGCTCAGTCTCTGCCAATCGAAGACGTAGATCATGATTGACGGACTGGAAAAATAAACACCAATAGCGATGTTTGAAATGGGACAGGTTGCTTGGGTGAAAATCATTATTGCGTACAAAATATTGATTAGCAAATTGGTTAATATACAAAGGGGTTCATTAAACGCACCAAAAGATGTGCTGGATCGATGAAAGTTATCTGTCGACACACACGACAAGCTGATGACTACGCTAGGATTACGGAAGAGATTCAAAGTACCACAGAGTAGGATAAGGATATTTTACCCCAATTGATTGGACAACACTTGTGAGCTGCATGCTGAAACACGCTGGAGTCTTACTACCATTTCTATTTCCCCTTCAAATCTGTCTATGCCTGGGCAACCTAACAGTATCTTAGCCCAAATGGAGTCTCTAGCTGTGCGGCACTTTGCCTGGATCAGGATTGTGCTTCCATACCATACCCGAAGTGAAATAATAGCAACTGCATCGAAAAGACGATTTGAAGATGTCATCACGCTACCCCGCGAAAAAGGTCAGCATACATGGTTAGCGGCACTGATGTACAACTGCCAAATAAGCAGATATGTGATAATCACAGCCTAATCCATGATGTACCGCCCCTTGATTGACCTCAACGTGGGCCCAAATACTTGTTCGGGTGTTCATGTCGAGACAGATATAAGAGTGACAATAGAAATAGTAGTGAGTCTCCAGCGGAATTTAAATAAGCATGAGCGAAACCCGGTTATTCAAAAGTCATTCGGTTCCATCTGTTAAATGATAGGTTCCCTTCGTTAAAGGACGGCGAACGTGGTCAACAAGTGATACAACAGTCGAATCTAAACATTAACGAGCGTGTATCCGGTCGTGTTGTACGGTTCGTCACGTTCGGAGTACTTAATCACCATTAGATTCACAAACTTTTGGGAGATTGCGATTTTAAACGAGGCAAAACTACAATCGTTCACCTCGTGAACACTTTCGAGTTCCGGCGAACGTTCCCTCACAGTTTTGTTCAAAGTGACCTTATTGTAGTAAGGTAGGCGATAATTACATCAGGCTACCCTCAATTACAGGAGAATACCTAGGGTCACTCTCATCTGGCAAGTAATTGACACACAAGTTTGAGATGCAGTTCATTTTCGTTTCAGTAATTGCGACAATTTTTGTCGAAAAGTTTGGCACGCACGAGAGCATGAGAGACGAGGTTTTAGCATTCTCGCGTCAAAACTTGACAAGTTTTAATATCACGTGTCTGAAACAACGAGCAGTTTCACGAGTCTGGCGAAAGGATACAGAGCCAAAGACTGTATGTGGATTGTTTGATGGTGTCAGACTGCTCATCTAACGTAGATACGCACACATTGAGGACAAATAACAAGCTGGACCATAAACCAAAATATGCAATTTGCCTCACACACGTACCGGTCTTCATGCTGTTTGCACTCATCATGTAGGGACAGTAAGATCAGGATCCTCATGTGCCTTGAAACCGTGGGGAATGGTAAACAAGTATCGTTGAACAGTGTTATCCACCCTCCAACAACTAGCCTTCTTCCTGGAGTCCAGAAAGGGATCTTCAGTTGCAGTTTATTTGTAAACATTAGATTTCATTCTCCGGTAGAATGAACCAGTAGCATACAGAAAAACATGTGTTATAATGAACGAGATACACGACAACCCGGAGTGTGAGAAACGAAATCAACGCATTGAATTACCTGAAGCTCGGAGGCATGTCGCTCAGCCTTGTCAGCGGACTTTCGGGCAGAAGCCAATGTTGATGACAGGCTATTGAGCACACCGAAAATCTCCTCGTTCTGTTGTGGTGGGGTACATTGGGCTGATTTGCTGCCGGTCAGCTGAGAAGGAGGTGTTGACCCGGGGCCGATGGACCTAAGTGAACAACAACGGGGAGGATGTCACGTCACTACGATCATAATCACAGCGATGTTAGGGGTACATTAAGCATCAACAGGGGAACATTCGGCAACCCAGTGCCCTGATCAAGCGAAACACATTAAGGTAATCAACCAGTGTGAAGTTGACGAGCTCCTAGATCACGTTGCTTTGTTATTCAGCGTGCAGTCTAAAGTGTGTATGTATGAAATCACAAACGTGATCAGGGCAAAAGGGTCGCACAGTAATAGACTCCACGTAGGCTAAGATACTATTCGGCTGCCCAGGAAGTAAGACTCCAGCGTGTTTTCGAGGGCATCTCAGTACCCTTAGTAGTCAAAGGAAACATAGTCAAATGCAAAGAGTTTGCTGCTTCGAATGCGAAAAGTGACAATATAATACAAACGTTAGCTGATTTTTAGAGGAACACATTGGGCAGCATGCATGAAACCACACAAAGCTGGATTTTAGCAAAATGGCCACGCAGCTATAGACCGCCAGGTTGTCCAGGTCCAGACGGATTTATAGCACAAGAAAGAATAAAAATGGGGAAGAATGACAACGGGGTAATTTAGGTAGAACAAAATCACGAACAGCACCGATGAGTGAGTTCTCGATATACGATGCAAATGATCGAACAAAAACAACTGGAAACAAGAGACTAATTGAAAGAAGCGCTGTATGAACACCCTCGTATATAGCAGGGGGTTTATTGATTGATATCATCGGTAACGTGAACGAAGCTAGACTCCATTTATTAAAATGAATGAAAATACGGGCAACATCAGGCAAGACTACAGTTGACAGTGGCAGATGGCTGGTTCAAGTAACCTTAGATAGAAACACTGAAGCGGTGATTGTAGTTACAGTTCACCACAGGATAAGCATGCTGGCCGAGAACAACGCTGGAGTGTACATTGTCTACTAGTCCATGGAAATCGGGAAAACCCACGTGCAAACCATCTGACCGTTTCATTGTGAGTGCCTGTACTAGGGCTCGTGACGACCAATCGCAGTTACACGTGCAGTCGACGGCAGCTCACGTAAGCAAGCACGCTACGTCACTTGTGATTCAAAATGATGGAATCATCAAATATGTTATTAATCGACATCGCTCACCGATCGAGCCCACCCACGAGGGATTTGGAGACTTCAGCGTCCCGTTCCGCTTGTTCCGCCCTGCTCGTCATTTTGCGGAGAGCATCTTGAGTTTCCTAAAAGAAAACGATCAAATGACAAATATATCTTCATCATCATCGTTATCACAGTTGTCTACGTGTACGTAACATGGAAATCGGTCGAATACCAAACGTTGCTATTAAGAGCACAAGTCACAAATTCGTACACAGATCGCATTTAATCACAGTGAACATCGAGCGAGCGAGGTCAACTACAACAAGGACAAAATGGGTGATGAATGGTGCGAATTATTGACGGCGTAAGGACAAACGTGAAGAGAAAAGGATGACGCAAACACAAAGTTAAGATCAGCAGAGCAACCCCCCCAACAAGCATCATTGTAATAATTGAACGGCTACCGAAATCATTCAAAACCACAACCACAAAAACGGACATCGCACCAATATCATATCATCAAAAGAAAGCGGGATTAGAGATGCGATTTGTGGTAAACAAGCCTGTGCGCCAAATGTTCCACAGAGAAGGAAATCTGACGCATCAGCATCATCAACTACACAAGGAGAGCAGCAACAAATGCTAAAGTTGATGCCATACAAGCAAGACATGTAAATCCCCAAAAGATGTTGGGGGTGGGACTTCGAAAGAACAAGCACAGACGTGCAAAGAGAAATATATTCAAGCTGGTTTAAACAGCAAGTTCTCGAGTCTCGAAACAAGCAACAGTTTCCTCAATTTGGCGTTGTTTCTTTCTGTTCCGTAAATATCGTCTTCCACACTGTTTTTCTGACTGTTATTACCCTGTCGCTTTATGGACCCATTTGCTTATTTTGACATTGATTTACTGCGCACAATATGTCTTAATCTCGATTGCGTGGGACGTTCGGACATTTGAACTTAGCTTTGATTTTGACTCGTGTGCACGTAACTTGGTAGGTAATGGATATTGATGTGACATTGACCCGGATTTTAACCCCAACAATTGAGGTACGTTTTTATTATAATTGATTGCTTCAATACAGCACCGCTTTGGTAGACCAATCCTCGTTGGGTTCTGACATTCCTGAGGATTTTGCGCGTCACTCAACTTGGGACGTTCCCTTGATTGTCAATTACAATCAAAAGTACTCAACTCAGTCACTGTATAAAAACAAATAGCTTTACACAGGGAACTCTAGGATGTATGACAGCGACTGATCTTCTAGAACGGTTAGACATAAAGGGGAAATTCAAAACCCGGGAATATTTATTCGATGTCAATTCTAATCAGTAGTTTGATTTGTCTAATGGTGATTGTATGCATGAAATCACAAGCATGGATTCAGGTGAGAGACTGGGTTATGATATTGTGAGGTTACCCAGGTCTAAACAGATACCAGAAAGGTAAATGGTAGAAGAGTTTTGAACCGAAATACGAACCGTCAGCTCCTTGAACGTGTTGGCCAATTCCGCGTCCAAACGCCTCAGTTCTGCCTTCAATTGTTCAGACTGTTGCTCCAAGCTGACACTCTTCTGATGTTCCTGGGTCAGTTGAACGCTGGAGAAGGGAAAGAGTGAAAATCAAGCAACGGAGCCAAGAACATCGCAGCATGACAATAGTCCACAGACCACTGGTGTCCTAGCAAATGAAAAAACAAAAGTGCCCAGCGAAAGAGTAGAACACAATGGGGTGCAAAACACGCCAAACATGAGAACACCTTTACTGGAGACGACAATTGCGACTGAGGTTGACGAACCAAGGTTTCGCGAAAGGTAGGAAAAACAAAACAAGCAAAGGGACAGTTGTGAATGTTACGGAATTATAGCGGTGAATAAATCGAAGCAGCAGCAAGTGAAGGGCAATGAAAGCAGTCTAGAGTCAGTGAAAAGAACACGTGGTTTAAGATTTGACGTCAAGCATTACACGAGCACATTGTCATGATTATTATTAGCTTGTGCTGTACTCCTTTTCCATAAACTTTACTAAACTTTCAGCATATGTACTCTCGTTCTAGCAAGAGAGCACGGTTTCGCATTCCAAATCTATCTACAATTAGCTTCTTCTTCTTCATCATCATCATGAAGCGCTAGTCTGGAGTTAGACTAAGTTCCAAGCAATACGAAGAAAGAAAGACAGAAAAGCATGCACGTGAAAAACAGGAATATGCAAAAGCAAACGCGCAAAAACAGTTTGTTTTTGTAGTTATCGCTGCATGCGATTTTGGATTTGCTATGTTTCGTTTTTTTATTCAAATAATACCGGGTTAAAAAATATGACACACATAATAAAATACACTGGCGCAACTGACTTCGGTTTGTAGCCATATCGCGTAAGGTTTCCATCCAACTATTAGGTGGATCTTTTGGAACTTACCCAAGCAAACTAATACGCCAAGTGAGCCTATCGCTACGGCGAGTTTCTTCATCCCAACGCGCCAAGTCATGGACTGGCCACCCGATCTTTTCTCCCAGCTTCTATCAGGCTCTGCGAATAAGGCGCGGTACGGCAAACGGTGAGTAGGCATTCTTAAAACATGTCCCAACCATCGCAAGCGAGCAAGCATCAACATTTCTCTCAGTCCGTGGCCACCTGGTCCTAACACCCGCTTGCAGACACAATGCTGCCACCGAATGTGAGCAATTCTACGCAGGCAACGGGTATCAAAAAGTGTCTACCACAAAAGTGTTGCAGAGTTCTACGTTCCAGTAACTTTCCTCAGACAAACCTAAGTGATGTATGGCGGTGGCTAAGAGAGCACTTGTAGTTCTGATCAATAAGTGCATTTTTATCATGCGCACCGCTTCCAGTCAAGGCAACACTGTATCGCTCGATAGGTTACAAATGTGCATCTAAAAAGCCGCAATTCTATCCAAGAAGGCGTGAACCCATTGGCGAGGTTAATGCCACACAGGCTGTTAAAGTCGAACGGTATGCCCAAAACATGATCATGCTGTTAATCTTATCAGCGAGGTGACCGAGCATCGATTTATCCGGCAAACACGCGAAAGCATGGAAGAGTAGAACGCCTCGGAAAAGCTGCTACGCTGCTTATCTATGTGCACAAACAATCAAAGTCGGTCTGCATAAAAAACAGACACATGAGCTAGGCACGCTAAAACCCAAACGAAACGAGACCCATGGCATCGCTACGCACAATAGAACACACATCCACGTGATGTGACGATAAATTCATCAGTCAGATGCCAATAGCCTAAAAATGGAAAACTTCACTCAAAATATCGATCGTGGGTTGCAATACACCCGCCGTCGGGATCTACAAGATCAACAATATCAAAATAAGTCGGTGGGACACAAATCTAATGAGAATTAGCGAATCGTTATTCAAATAGAAATTGAGATTAAAGATTTGAAAACCTCGACTGGAGCAAAATTGACTAAGAACGGCTGTTTCTTTGACGAAAATGTTTTGTGCAACGGTGAAAAAAATTGACCAAAGCGACGCCGTTTGAATACGAATGCAAAAGATGTGACCCCTTCTGTGAAGAATCAAAGCGTATCGAAGGAAGTTCCGTCTCGAAATTGTGACTACAGGGTAAAAGATGACGGATAATGCCATAATGACTGGAGTAGCTTTCCATTCCATTCTATTTTGCTGCTCACTCTTCTATAGATTCCGTCGCTCCTCAAGTCACAACTTTCCCGATTGTATGACAGCTAAGCATTCGGTTAAGCATGTCTTTGATTATGAGTTTTCTACACGACTCACGGATGTGCATTTCTGTGCTGTGCGGCTAACATCGTGCTAAATTGATTGGTCAGAGGTAGTGAGCTGCATGCTGAAACACGCTGGAGTCTCACTACCATTTCTATTTCTATTTCCCCTCTCATATCTGTCTAGGCATGGGCAACCTGACATTATCTTAGCCCACGTGCAGTCTCTGACTGTGCGGCATTTTGCCTGGATCAGGCTTGTGCTTTCATACATTCATACATACACGACTCACCTGAGCTGGTCGATTCGAGCTTGTTTGTGGCCAGATTCCGCACGTTCTAATTCCAAATCCAAAGTGACTCTCGACACGTCGGACTTCAAATCGTTCACTTGATTCGTCAGACGCAGGTTCAGGGTGTCGGCTCGATCGAGCGCTTCTTTGTGCGACGACAAACGTTCCGAGAATCGTTGCACTGCGGGATGAGATTCACAAAAGTAAAAAAATAGTTCAATCTATTTGGGGAATCGCAAACTTTAAGTCAAAATGCCGCACAATATGGTGAATATTAAATGCATGTATATATCATTAGAAGTGCGGCGTTCTCGGCGGTAAGCAGTACTCGGTCGATTGGCGTGCGCAGCAGAAGAAGATGATGCTACAAACTACCTCAAAGAAGCGATCAAAATGAAATGTTTCCCAGCTCATAGGGCTAATATCAACAGCATTCACACATCTTTTTGAACATATTTTTTGTAACTTCAGTGAGGCCTATAACAAAAATAGATCTTTTTGAAACCGACCCTTCTTCATTCTGCAGGTAATACCCAGTCAGCTATGGTTCACTGGTATTGACAGACTTCACGCTGAAGATAAGGAGGGAACCAGGAGGACTAAAATGTAGGGGAGAAAACCCGAAACGCCGGATAAAAAACAGCTGGAAGTTCCCGGTTTATAAACTCGTCAATTGATTGCGAGGTCTAGAGCTGCGTTGCTCACATCCCAAGCACTGTGCACGGATGTGCAACCGTGCAGTACTTCGTGCTGTGCGGCTAAGAACGTGCTAAATTGATTGGCCTGAGGTAGTGAGCTGCATACTGTAGCAGACTGAAGTCTCACTGCCATTTCCATCCCCCCTCATATCTGTCTAGGCCTGAGCAACCTGACAGTATCTTACCCCACGTGCAGTCTCTGACTGTGCGGCACTTTCCCTGGATCAGGCTTGTGCTTTCATACATATACATACATACATCCCAAGCACTAGCATGGTGCACATTATGCCAATAAAATACAAAAGAAGTGATACATTATCTCCTTGCTAAGATGAACCAATGTGTTTTGAAGTGAATATGTTTCAATAGATCACGCTTACATTCCATGGCCAGGTTTTCCGAGCGAGTGATGGCAGATTTAAGCTCCGTGTCCAGGCATTGTCGCTCCGCCAAGTGCAACTGCATCAGACATTCTCGGAACTAGGGAAACAGACGGAAGAATACAAAAAGATTAGCGGTTAACGACAACATACGCATATGTAGGAAGAATTACCGATATGTCCAAATGGTAGCCGGTCACTTAATCTCTAGACACTTATCCCCAAGGAAGGTATTTAAATTTGTGCAATGACTCTTGAATATGGTACAAGTAGCAAAGGTCGAAGGACATTAATTTACATGCGAAACGAGTTTTGGTTCGAGAAGCAATCAAATAATGGCAATATTAATGGGAGATGTAGTAAGTTTGTCACACACAAGTGTATTGCGAGATTAGTTACATCTAACGATGATATCGTACGTAATTTCTCACTTCACAATCACGAGTGCAAAAAAGAAAAAGTTTTAACTAAGAATGCGGTGGCTAAAATGAAGAAAAAATGTTAGAAATGAATGCAAGCCACGCTGCCTCACGGACTTCAGTCACATTCGGTCTATCATTAGGCACTCTAATGGCATTATCTCAAAGAGTGCTATCTCGCGTACACTCAACAGACATCAAAACAGTATAAGAAGGAAAGACCCAACATGCACTCTTCCGTCCCTCCCAAGTGACGTCATGTTTGATAAATAAATACTACATAAATTCATTTGAACGTATTCTGCATTATTCAGAAGTTATCAAACTGGTGGTTAAGTGTCTGAGGATTAAGTGTCAATAAACCGTCCAAATATCTATCAAGACGATGTCCGGTACCTTTGCACAGTACAACGAGATTAATTAATTTGACACCGATAATGAACTACATGCGGGAACAATTTTTAATTTCCCAGGTTTTGGTAATCTGACGTAATCATGAGCCACATGTAATCGATGACTGTGCGGCATTTTGCCTGGATTCAGGTTTGTGATTTAACGCATTCCACGACAATGAACTTCCAGGCAATGAGATACCCCGTATTACGAAAGCACAAGCCTGATTCGGGCACAGTGCCGCGTCAGGTTGCCCAGACGCTGTAGAGTCTATAACTGCGATACGGTGTGACACTTCAGAATTGTAAATTCACACATTTATCTCCTAATCTATCGATTTGTCTGTCCATCCATCTATCAATTGCTACGTCTATCCACCCCACACAACCTTTGTATCGATCGATCGTATTTAACAACAGGAAATTAGCAATGTATTGTGGTGCTCACATCCCCATCCCGTATCAACATTTTCGCCTCATCAATCAACGCTATTGTTTGTCTCTACTTTCTAAGATGTTACGGTGTAAAAAGGACAGATAACGCCCTGCACTTCTTGGATGTCGCTTATTTTATTTTGAACTATGGAGCTTTTGCTGCGTCAGTCGCAAGTAGACGAACCTGAAGCTGTTGCGGATTTGAAGGGGCAATTCAAATTGTCTCATAGAACTACAGTGTTTATACCTTGTTTGTCGAGATATTTCCCAAACATTTGTGCGGTTAAACTAACCTCATTTGTTGAAAATTTCCCCTAATAAATGAAGTCATTTTTCGTTATCAACAAATCGCTCAGCAAGATGGTCTATCGCGTCAAATTACACCGAAACAAACCACCAGCACAACAATCAACAGAACTGGTGGTATAGCGGCGTCCAATCTCACGTACCTTGTGTTCTTGTTTAATGAACGAGGTCAATTGATCCACAATGCGGCTGATTTTAGGCAACGTGCCGGGATGATGCACAGAATCGTCCATGGCGTTGGCGACTGCGCCTTGTGCGATCGAGGTTTGCAAGGCGTTCAGCCAGACAATTTCATCAGAGCACAAGGTTTTAGAGACAGAACGGATCAATTGGTGAATATGCTCGTTGGCAGTTTGTGTGGAGCACTGTGTATTAACAGGGTTTTCATAGCCTTCGAGAACCTGTAAAAATAAAGAAGCGTTCCACAAGCATACATATTATTATGAGGGATTTTTAAATACCAACATTAATCGTGCGGGTAGCACTACATGGTATGGCATTGAAACAGGGAAAAGATGGTTTACTAGCATAACATGACAAAACATGATGGCCAGAGTCGCAGGGATGATGTGGTGAAAAGAACGTACTCCGCCATCGTATTATAATGATAACGAGGAGGTGCGAATTTCTAATCACGTGCTTTTGGAGGATATGCAATAGCAAAGGAAGCGCCGAAAAGATCGACGACGACAATTGTGAACCCTCAGTAAATCTGGTTTCAGAAACACTACATGGGAGCGGTTGGAGCGACATCATCCTTGAACGACGCTATTCAAAGATATGCAGCACATCAAGGTCGATCAAACAAATAACATCAGTGACAACAGACACAGACATGTTGAGGTTCCAAAGGTTGTCATAGCCGGGGTAGCAGCATGGATAAGCTCCCACTGTTTATAAAATGCTCTCATATAGCGCCGTCTCCAATAGCCTATGACAACCAAGTCCAGCTTCTGGCCTGCACGGGTGGCCCCCAAGCCCGGTGGAACTGCTTCTACCAACAGGAGAAAGGGCGAGGGCGAGTGACTGGCGCATGAAAACCAGTTTGCTTCGGGCAGATGGAGCTCGTTAGCCTGGAAAGGCATTTCATCTAAGGGAAGGAAAACCCTGATTTTAAACCTCCGCTGCCTTGCGGAATACCCGATCGCGGGAAAGGCTTCGGGAGAAAACCCTGAGGAAAAACCTAGAACAGAGTCTGGTAGACGGTTAGTTAGTGCACACCACCTCTTTCTGGCAACTCCCTGCTGCCTTGCAGGTCGCACTTGGTTGTGCAAAGGATAGAGAATCTGACTCGAACAAACGCCGAGTGGTGATGGGGACGCCGCTTTGTAAACAAATTCCCAAGACTCTTCATTGAAGCCGACTCATCCTCCAGGAGGAGATAGTCGCACAAACCAACATGTTGAGGTCAAAGTTGTGGTGATGTGATTTGATGATATATGAGCAATTGGCGTTGTCTTGCCATGTGGGATTCGTGGGTGAACATGATTACCGTTGGGACTGTTGACGTCAGGGATGAATTGGGGCGCAAAAGGGCAAATGAGTGTAAAACTCAGGGGGTGGCGGGGTTAACGTTGCATCGAGTGCAAACAACGAACTGGAAGTGAGAACAGGAAATCTGATTTAGCATCCAATGACCGGGTATAATCCTCCTCAGCCATATGCAATGGTATCCTCGACGTTCCCCATTAGGACTGGTGTCCGGCAAGGGTGCGCGTTGTCCCCTGTGCTATTCAACTTCGCGATCGATTGGACAATGAATCAAGCGCTTTCAGATTACGCCGGTGTGATGCTGAGTCCGAGCGTCTCGATTGCTGATTTGGAGTATGCCGACGACATCGTAATCTTGGGGGATGATCCTGGAACGCTTCAGACGACCCTGGAACGCCTCAGCTCATTTGCTTCTATGCTGGGGCTACGAATCAACACGCGCAAAACTAAGTATTTTACCACCGCCACTGGACCTCATCTGCCTCTCAAGATTGGTGGCGAGAACTTGGAGATGGTGAACACTTTTCGTTACCTTGGTTCGTGCGTGCTACCGTCAGGCCAAGCCAGGGATGAGATACCGACCCGTGTACAAGCTGCGCGCACGGCGTTTTCGCGACTACGTTGGGTTCTATTTAGCCGTAGAGAAATCAGCCGACGTACAAAGTGCGCGTTTACAGAGCGGCGATTCGCCCAGTTCTCACTTATGGATGCGAGACGTGGCCTGTGCGGGTGGAGGATATGCGGAAACTAGAGGTTTTCGACCACTGGTGTCTCCGACGCATCCTCAATGTTCGATGGGATGAGCGAGTAACGAATGACGAGGTTCGCCACCGTTGTTTTGATATCCCTCGCCTGAGTTCGATATTGCGACAACACCGACTGAGATGGTTCGGGGACATCCTGAGACGCTCGGACGCTGAACTAACCAGGGTGACACTATCGCCGACACCCTGCGCAGAATGGCGTTGTCGAAGCGGAGGACAAGTGAAGACTTGGCTCACCACCGTGAGATTGGACGTGGAGCTGCTTGGTCTACGATCGGTTTATGGATGGCGCATGAGAGACCGGACCTGGCTTAAAATCTGCGCGGATCTCACTTCTAACCGCCGAGCGTGGGTGGCTGCAATCCGTGACGTCAACGAAGCCGACTCATCCTCCAGGAGATAGTCGCACAAAAGTAAAGTAAGTCAGCCTGCCTTGACAATAAGACTTATCCATCCGCCTTAGTAAACATTGACTTCAAAACGATCTGATTGTATTATCCCAATCCGAAGATTAAAAGATACACTGACCTGCGACAATTCGTTCACCGTGTTCTTTAGCGCCGTGTTCGCGCGCACCAAATCTTCAATCGCCGACGGCTGCATCGACAAACTGGAGTTCAAGTATGCCCCGGTGCTCGGTGGTGAATCATCACCAGAAAGTGATGTCAGCTTCGCACTTTCATCACGCAGATGAGCCATTAGAGTCTGAAATGACGAAGAACAAGAATAAGCACAATACGAGGAAATCGAGTGGTTAGAATCAAGATGACGAGTAAAACGACAAACCATCAAACAAACCTCAAGCTCCTCCGCAACCAACAGATCGTCTGGCTCCATGCTTGATACCTTGACCGGTGTAGAACTCGAAGCGGGAATTTCGTGTTGAACCGAACACGATACGGTGTCCACAGAGCAACTCGTTTGCGCGTCCTTAAACTGACAATGTTCCTCGGTATTGGTGGCCTAGTGCAAAAAACGTAAGCGTCGTCGACATGATGGCGAAAACGCATCAAGTGGTAGACGTTGACAAAAGAACATACCGCATTAGCCACGTGGACACCACCACGGTCAGTCTGAACATCAACATCGACAGAATTCGTGGACACGGCGAGCGTTTGCTCCAATTGTTGAATTCGATCCCTCAACTTTTCCTGAAACGAGTATGTACGTATGAAATCACAAGCCTGATCCAGACAAAGTGCCGCATAGTCAGAGACTGCACGTGGGCTAAGATACTGTTAGGTTGCCCAGGCCTGGACAGACATTGGAAAGATAGCAATGGCAGTGAGACTCCAGCGTGTATTCGCATGCAGCTCACTACCGGTGGCAAATCCTTTTGAAACGAGTAGGTTAAACCGGAAAATTTGATGGATAGGGGATGTTAATGACGATGGAAAAAGATCATTTTGCCAAAGCGAGGCAGATTAATGATCCGACGAGATACCAGCTTAACGTTCGAACGGCCGAAGGAAAGCACTCAGCTTAGGGAGAAGCCGACTTTGAAACACTGAAGTATGAGTGGATATCATTTTACATACAGACGAGGAAGAGTTACACGAACGCTGGATGTGGATCACCTTTTTCAACCGAGCTCTCGGTGTTTCGGTTTCACATCTGGACATGATGAGCATATTGCCCAAAGACGTACTGTGATGAAGCACAGGACGCCTTGATGGAACGGCGGTTAGATCAACATCGTCATCTTCATGGATAGCATTACACCGGTAGTAAGTACCGATTGCTAAATTGTCATAAAACCATCATACGGTAAAATCATGAAAAGATGGGAAAGGGTGGAACTTGAAAGGCTATTGAACACGCAGAAAATAAGGGACAGGAACATCCGAATAAGGTGCATACACCTCGAAACAAAAATCCATTCAAGCAAGTGCTGTGATTAAGTAGAGCGGTACATACACCCCTCGTGAATTCATGTAGATAGACTTGAGCCTGGTTATAAAAGGAACGCAAAGTGAATTACGATGTGTATTCTCACACATGGCTGGGAAAAACTTGCAAGAGATGAAATGCTGAAGCAACATTGATATCGATTTATCTGATAAGTGAAGGATATGATCGAAATGTGGAAAGTATTTATTACACGTGGATAAACACACGTTTTTTCCATTACGTTAAGACGACGTGAACCTTCACAAAAACGTGAGCCAGAAGAATAGGAATAGGCTAAAAGAATGGGTCGTTGGTCGGCGTGTAACGACTAAAATGATATTAGCAGTTCTCGTGAGTATAGACAGCGGTCAACCATCAGTAAAGTTCAAACAAACCAAAGCAACATTGGTAGATGGTCGTTGCGCGTAGCACAGCAGACGACTGGTTTGCCAGCCAATTATAAAATAGATGAAGCAATACGAAAAAATGGTCGTTTCGAAACAGACTTACATTTTCTTCGGTCAAAAGGAATACATCCTCGTCACGTTCAACCAGTACGTTCTTCCGCTCGGCGATTTGTTTCTCCAAGTTTACGCATCGAGTCTGAGCAAAAAATATATAGTCACATCGGGCTACACGGACTACAGTGATGATTCTAGGCGTTTGTTTGAAATAACAAGCCAGGATCAAGACAAAGTGCCGCCGCACCGCTACAGATTGCATGTCGTCGGAAATACTGCCAGATTAGCCAGGCATAGACAGATTCAAGAAACAAGACTCCAGCATCTATTCGCATGCAGCTAACATCACTGGCTACTCAATTTAGCATGGTGTCATCTGCACAGCACAGAAGTACATCTGTGAGTCAAGCAGATCGATGACTTGCTTAGAGATAACATCAGGTGATCAAGCAACGTGTAAGTATGATGGATAAAATCAAAAGCATAAAGTCGGACAAAGGACCACACAGTCTTAGAATTCACACGAACTGAAATACTGGCACGTTGATCAAGTCTAAGCAGCAAATTAGGAACAGTTAGTCGCAGTGAGAGTCCAACACAGAGCAGAAGACTTGCGATTCGCGCACTCACTAAGACATCGAGTGAGCTTGCCGGGGTTGAAAAATGTGTACTTCATTGTAGAAATAATAACAGCTTAGTACTTGCAATGCACGTGTGTGTATGTATGAAAGCATAAGCCTGATCCAGGCAAAGTGCCGCACAGTCAGAGACTGCACGTGGGCTAAGATACTGTCAGGTTGCCCAGGCCTAGACAGATATGAGGGGAAAAGAATAGAAATGGTAGTGAGACTCCAGCGTGTTTCAGCATGCAGCTCACTACCGTTGGCCAATCAATTTAGCACGATGTTAGCCGCACAGCACAGAAATGCTGCACGATTGCACATCCGTGCGTGAATAAAACAGAAACAAAATTAGCTGTTCCGGGATCATAGTAAATCGTTTAAACAGATGCTTCAAAAGGCGTGTCTTGACATGCCAGATGTGTATCGCTGACCAGAAAATTATCTATCTATTAGGAGGTGAGGCAATGTTCACTCTAGCATATTTGCAGCATACAATTAGGGAAACAATAGTTCCTAACGAGGCTGAAGAAAAATCGATGGGATTCACGTCATGTGACTACCACGTGAATCGCAAAACACATTTTCATTCACCTGGGTTTCGACCAATTCGGACGCGTAACGTTCGAGTTCGGTTTCCCGTGAGTCCAACATTTCTTGCAAAAGATTACAGTCGGTTTGAAGGTCCTCCTGAAACAGAAAAAAAAGAAAGCTAACATTGCGAGGACACAAGGACAAATTGGTAACTATTCCGCTGACTATTTGAATCAAAAATCAGTGGTGTCCGGACGTTAAAGGAAAGTTGTCTAGTGTCCGAGTGAAGATATTTGGAATGTATACAGCATTCAAATCCTTTATGAACTCGTGACATAAACTGAATGACTTGATGATTGTCTGTCACAGTCAATTTCAAACAGGGAAAGTCAAGAACAAAGACGAGCGGCAAACACAATCAACACACTGCTGTGTACAACAACACGTTGTAATGCATCCCATAGCTGTGATTACACATCATTAGCAACACAGCACTGTATCAATAACACGAATCGAAGTTTTGTTGTTGGCCATCAAAGTAAGCGGTTAAAGAAAGTTCATACCAACTCGTAGAGCCGATGTTAAGAGCTTTCATTTATCCACTGTTTCAAGGCTCACTGAACCTGATCTTACTGTCTCCACCTGACGATGGCAAACAGATAGAAACCGGTAGTGGAGTGTAATTTCGGAGGATGTGAGCAACACATCAGCTTTCATTTATCTTTTGCAAACGTATTTGTACTGCAAGTGCGACCTGCCCAAAGGTCTACCTCTCTATTTCAAATCCCAAGATCATTTAGAATACGACCATTTCCATTTTGAACACACAACACAGCGTAAGCAGTGCTATCGTAGTAGGATAAACATGTTCTGTTTACCGGTTTTAGAATGTACTTCTGTTACTCAGTCCATTCAAAATATGTTTGAGATGCGACGGATGCGCCTTAAATGGAAAGCATTTAGCTTCCCTTCGTGTCTTGCATGGACGGTTGAGGTTTCGGTATCATACAGTAAATCATTTAATATGTATCGATGTTTGCTTTCGCAAAATCATCTCGGAATTATGTTGCCTATCACACGTCTCCATAGTTATAACATGCACAAAACTGTGTTAAGACGACTACGCCTTCGACACACGCAAACAGAAAGCAAGTGGCGTCGATCGACCGGAGAATGAAGCCTCCTTTCGGATTTACGTGACATGCGTCTTAATCAGCATTCTTGTATTACACTTGACGATCGGATCCAAATCTATGATCAGAGATCGAATAGGAAGAAGTAAAGCAAGCGGCAGATAGGGACCTTAATGTTGATAGGAAAGCAAATCAGATTCAAACGGGTGTGAGTAATTTACACATCTTACGCTTATAAAAGACAATCATCTATCATGCGTAGAAAGAGCATAATGACCCAATCAGTCGAACGAAGACACGGCGACGAAAGACAGAAAAGGACAAAAGGAGAAAATAGTCAAACTTAGAGAAGAGAATGTAACAATATACCAGTTGCAGTTTATCACCAGGGGAAAGCAAAACAATGAGACATAACCGAGAAACTATAGAAAGGATTCAGGAATGCAAATGTACTATGAGTGTCAGGCACAATGTCTGTAATCACGCTTCAATCGAAATCAAGGCAAAAAAACATGGACACCCAAAAAGAACAAGCCACTAACCTGATATTTATGCATTTCATTTATCTCATTACGCATCGTGGATATCATAAGGTTCGAAGAAGCCTGATGTTCCATTAACTCGTTCAAGTCTGTGTTTGAGATCTTTTCGGAAATCGATAGAAAAAGTGTACCGTTTAGACTACTGACAATTATTAAGTAGATAAAATGCGAATTATTAAAGAGAATAAAACTGGGCGTCGGTCTATGCCTACGCAGGTGTAAATCCAGGAAAAGTGCCGCACAGTCAGAGACTGCACGTAGGCGAAGTTACTGTTAGGTTGCTCAAGCCTAGACCGATATGAGGAAGAAAAAAGAATAGAAAAGTGGTCTGACATTGAAATCGATATTTTTTCGTGTTTCGATGCATGAATCTTACGAGCCTTTACCACGGAACTGGTTCACATGGCCTAATTACATTGCCAATATGTGCCTGTGGCGATAAACATGAAAACTTGATGCAGGGCTATGCCAGAAAATTAATTGCAGCGTGAATCTTTAGACCGCAGAATTCATTCCCGTTCATTGAAATATCGTTTTACCAGTATTACATGAATGACGAGAAAACCATGTATACAATGACACATCTCAAGAAGAACCTCCTGGCTTCAGATTCACTCACTTAGTCAATTTCTGAAAGTTGCTTAACGTGTGTTGTAAGAGTAGGTGAAACTGTACTCAATAGCAGAAGACCAAGCGATCCCTAGTTAATGCCAGCCATGAGATTAAGCCGGCGCAATATACTTAAGTTAACAGGATGGAAAATAAGAAAAGAATTGATTGCACATAGAGATCTTGGCTGGTTCTGTGGAAATTACAGAGGAACATTCGCTTGGGCAAAGCTGTAAAAACGTTTCAGACACTGCAAGCAGCAAACACAAAAGTGCACATTCCTCTCAGACACTCCTCTTGATGGCAACAAAGATAAAACTTGCTTTGCTAACAAAAACAGCACACTAGGACTCCCAGCAATCTCTTGTTAATAAGGGTGCATCTATTATGCGGAAATAAATGTTTAGGCCGATAAGCTTCGCCGTACATGATGATTAAATCACTCCAGACGAAACCATTTCTAGAAGCGATAGAATTCCGTTGGAGTGCATTTAGATCAGACGGTTCAATCAAAACCAAAAAGATGTCAGGCTGTGTGCAGATTAAGAATGGGGTATATGGAGGACTTTCACGCAGCGATGTCACACGGTACACGGGTTCACATGTACAGTAATGCACGCCGGAACGATGAGCGCCACGTTTATTTCCCATGCCCAACAAAACCGGCGAGGAAAAATTGGATTGATGTTCACACGTGGGAGCATAATTAAAGCACCTTAATTAAAAAATACATTGATCTCGCGATTCGGATGAAGCATGCTCCACCAATCAATCCGGTTTTATAACAAGACCAAAGACTAGAGACTACATTAGAGAAGAATCGATAATAAACATAGATTGACACTGACGTCAAATTGTAAAAGGGGTTTGGTCAACAATCCAAGTCATTGATGGCTTTGTACTAAGTGTCGCGGTAATTGGTTGGCCTCCCTCTGCTGTCGATTTCGACCATGGGCTGTGCACCACAAGTCGTTTTCATGACGAAACAACCAATTAGGGCGAATCAATGTCTTCCGCACGCTCAGAATGATAGACAGTAATCAGGTCGATCGGGTGTAACGCTGTGATGTGATGTGAACGCAACAACCTGATCCCAAAGTGCCGCACAGTCAGAGATTGCACACGGGCTGAGATACGGTCCAGTTTCCCAGGCATAGACAGAATTACAAAAGAAATAGAAAGAAAATGGCAATGGTAGGTGAGACTCCAGCGTGTTTCATCAATCAGCATGCAGCTCACTACAGGTGGTTCAATCATTTAGCACCTTTAGCCGCACAAGCACAGAATACTGTACGATTGTACGCCGACGGCGAGATGAAGGCAACGGTGTCGGATGGATCAAATAACCCATCAGATTAGTTCCAGTGACTCACCACTTCAAGCTTCAAGTCTTCCGTGCCACAGGCAGCATCGAGCATAGTGGCATACAAGGTTTGTGAACATTGGTTGTGCGGAGAGTTCAGGTCCACTAAAACCTCGGTATTGGATGAAGTTTCCAAATTCTCCTGGGATTGGACATTCGCAATCAGCTCCATGGTGGTTGGGAGGTGTAAGGATGAAATGTTGAACTGGGTCTCGTTGAGAACACCGCTCTCGCTTTGCGTCAAACCACGTGAGAGCTCAATTCCAGTATCTTCGTTGTTTAGCTCAAGGGGTTGAGAAAGCGTGCTAGGGGAGGAGTGCTGCATGAACGGTGAGAAAATAAGTTTGGTTAACCGTTGTATACAATCAGCGCTTATGTTCAAATAAATTAAATGAGATCAAAAAAGCATTGTTCACGTAAAACACGGGGTGAACATGATTGTGGGACAGGGGATGGTAGAATAGAGGAACCTAAATGCAAACAATCATCGTTCATAGTTCGCAGTGGGAAGAAGAAAACATCAAAGCTACGGATCATGATTCCGGAAATATCTGAACGAGCTGACGTTACCGTTCAACTCACACACCAACGAGGAAGTCACGTTATGCAACCTCTTCAGCGCTCACGACAGTCATGTTCAACTAGAGGGTGCTAGTCAATTCACAAACGGAGATGATTAGCAAGAGAAAGTCATGAGCTTAGATGATTTCGTGTAAATTATATCAAAATTTGATGGTTGTGAAAACTAGATTTAATATGAGTAAAATGACAATTTATGCTTCCTGGTAGAAAAGATTGCTTACGGAAACGAATGCGTCGTTTATAACCTGATGGCGCTAGAAAAGCAGACAAAAATGTAACGGCAACCCTGGTTGAACCCACCTAACCATCTTTCTTTTTAAGTAGCACAGGTATGGCATCGGCAACAATCTTGTCAAGGTTGGTGCTGATTGAATTCCATGACAGACCCACGTGATTCAGTATTACGGTAGTTATCTACTAAAGTCAATCATAGTCTCGTTACGGGAACCTGCTGCTGTGACATTGCAAGAAAGCCAAAGTCCCTTAACTGGTTTACGTTGCTCAATTGGGCACGTGCGCGCAGCATGTAGCGGCCTCGACAAAATGTGACAGCACAATATCTTTGGAGATATTCTTTCACCATTCTGGTATAACCGCGTTTCGGCTGGTCATATGGTATGGAAGCACAAGCCTGATCCAGGCAAAGTGCCGCACAGTCACAGACTGCAAGTGGGCTAAGATACTGTCAGGTTGCCCAGGCCTAGTCGTAGGGTGTAAGCAATGATACGAGATTGTGATGCAACACTGTGTTCGTGAAAAACCTCAACGAATCGATTCTTTGAAGCAATACAGTGATTTTCAACCAATCAAATCGAAACAACAGACCGAGAACATGCTTACCGGTCTCTCGGGCTGTCTGACCGTGACGACCGTAGACTGTTCGGTCATGGTGAGGTGTTGGAAAAACGCCGCAGCCGCCTTCGCGTCGTATTTGCGAGTAGTCACCGTGGTCATCACTTCAGAGTGCGTCGAGGGCAGATCGATGGTGTCGGTGAAGGCATCGCGTGTTGCGAGCTAAAATCAAAAAAAGGGTCAACATGTTAGACGAAAGACACAATAAGCGGAATAGTAAAAACGGACTCCTCGGTGCAGACGAAGGGCAGTCACAAAACCGCAACTAAGAGCACAGAGCAACATCGAACCGATCAACAATTGGAATGATGAACCGCTCGATAGGTAAAAAGCAGTTTCCATCCCTGGGTAAATAAGTATAATGAATCCGGTCGTGCATTTTCACTTACTAGACAGAAGGGAAGTCTGATAAACCGACATGGAATTCGAATTATGCAGGGATGAGATGATATTCCGCCAAATGGTAAGCCTCCCGGTTTGGACTACGATGATAGCATGGCTCTGCTTTGAGACTCGTGCACAGATGCCAAGCCTGTGCTAAACAAGCTGGTTCGTAGTGTGTCAACATTTGTAATGCGTTTTATAGTGTTCTACTACAGGACATCGATTCATGAAACAATACTTTATTACTAGACAACCAGGCGCTAGAAATTGTAAAGCGTTATACTTATTTCGGTAGTTATATGAATAAATCTGCATCGCTAGACGACGAGGAGGTTTCGATGCAAGTGTCCGAGACGACCGTGGCATTCCTCAAACTACGTCACCTCCATCGTCGGGAAGGACTGTCTCTACTCAACACTAAATTTAACAAAGTGACAATTTGGAGTGTTACAATATGGATGCGAAACTTGGACCTTACATAGAAAGCATATTCGGCGTCTTCAACTATTCGACAGCCGCAGCATTTTGGAAGTTACCCGTTGCAATCGCATATGCTACGAAGCCCCTCAGTAGTAATGCTGGTAAAGAGAAGCCGATCGGCCTGCACAAGCTACGCTGTTTGATTTGCGTTTTGTGGATGTCACATCACCGAATTTGCGACACCGCCTCAAGTAGGCGGTTAAATATCATAGCTCGCACTTTTTCTAAGGTCGAAGCAGCTAACCATTTAGTCTGTGGTCCACGCGTGGAGTGAGGATGGAAACTTGTTTTGAAGCATGACGGTGAAAGCCGTGATGAAGCTAATGCAGTGCAGCTGTACTTGTTTAAGATGCTGGATTAAATGCGTTTCATTCGAGATATAGGCACCCTATCCCAGTTAGTTTGTGCTTACTCTTCTAAAGTTTACGTAGCTGGTCAAGCATCACGATTCACCAGCTTTTAGGATTCTATTCGTTTCATGGCTGTATGGCGGTCTAGCATTGAGTGCATGCTACCGGTGTAATACTGCCTATGACGACGATTATGAGGTACCGATTACGCCAGATGACTGAACAGTTTCAGACTCTTTTGACCACCTATCTAGACAATAAATAATATCAACAAGATATTAATTTCCATGACACTTAACGCTTACATAATACTGTTCAAATAGTCAGCGTCTGTAGAGAACATTAGTGAGCGGCTAGCTTTCAGTGTAACCCCACGGGGTAGTCAGCTCCGGATTGGGGATTATATATCATAATAAAAATGGGAGTACCATACTTCGCACCATGAGTTATGTTGTTGCGCGTTTGATACACGAAAAACCACTATCACAAAACCGCACGTAGTGTAATTTGTTTAATGCTTTACAAGGAGCTCATTTAACACGCATTTATAACTCGTTTATTTAGTTTCAACCAAACGTTGTTCGGAGAACAGCAGGGTATGATGACAGTAGGGATGTGCAATTGTGCAGCAGTTCGGTGCTGTGCAGCTAACACCGTGCTAAATTCATTTGCCACCGGTAGTGAGCTGCATACAGAGGCACGCTAAAGTCTCACTGTCGTTGCGATTTTCCATTCCCATATATGTCTGGGTATGGGTAACCTGACAGCGTGGTTTATGAATGCGGCACCTTATCTGGATCAGGCTTATGAGTTCATACATATCATGTAGAAGTCCTTTAGTTTAACGCACCGCAGAGTCAAAATATCATGCGCACAACAAGGCGATCAAACTGCTGACAATTTATTGTTTCATCGAAATAATCAACCATAGCCAAGGAGGTAAAGAATCGATTACCAACAAGTTGGAAAATGGGCAAAAAGCACTCACCCCATGGAAAGTAGACTGTTTGACGGTTTGAACGAACGAATCCACCAAAACGGGATGGTGATCAGTGCTCTGGAACAAATAAACGGAGAACAAATAAGCAAGCGGACAGAGGATATAAAAAATCAGATGGGATTAACAGACGGGGAGTTGTTGAAAGTGGAAGGGTCAGAAACAGTTGTAAGAGTAGTAGGAAGGAACAAGTCTGATCGAAGCAAAGTGCCGCGCAGTCAGAGACTGCGCGTGGGCTAAGTTACTGTCAGGTTGCCCAGGCCTAGACAGATATGAGGAAGAAAAAAAGTAGGGTCAGCAGTAGCTTCTTTTCGCCTAACCGCTTTGCTGTATGCAGCAGATAAGCTGACCCTGATATCGTGCGCGACAGCCGATGTACTATGACGTTGGGTTTCGCAGTTATAGTCATGGTTGTATGCAGGCTGGGAAAGTGCCAGGTCGCCCATGTTTAGGCAGGAGAACAGCTAGGGTTCTCAACCAAAGCATTTGGTTAAAAAGCTTGACCCACAGTGCAGCGGGTTGGGTTTAGACCATGTTCGTCTGATCTATATTCATTGACCTTCCTGGTATGAGTATGGTATGGAAAGCACAATCCCGATCCTAACAAAGTGCCGCACAGTCAGAGACTGCACGTGGGCTGAGATACTGTCAGGTTGCCCAGACCTAGACAGAGGTGCTCGGAGAGCACCACCCAGCATAGTTCAATGGGTCATAGAGGTAAACAAACTATCGCACCACGTAAAGGTCCAATCTCAGCGCGATGGAACAGCTATTTGCAGATCACCCGGGCATGCAAGCCTATAATCATACTCCGTGAATAGAAGTACAACAACCCAAGTAAACACGTATGCCGGGCACTGAGAAAACCTGCTATGATAAATCGAGTAGCACGATGTATGGATGTATGAAAGCACAAGCTTCATCTGGGCAAAGAGCCACATAGTCATTAACTGAACGTAGGCTAAGATACTGTCAAGTTGCCCAGGCGTAGATAGATATGAGAAATGAAAGGAGAACAGAAATGGTAGTGAGACTCCAACTCACTAACGGTGGTGAATCAATTTAGTACCGTGTAAGCTGAACAGCACAAAATTACCGCACGATTGCACATCTATGCACGATAGTACCAGCTGATACGCCTCAAGGTCATTCAAAATCAGTGAACACTACAGAAGAACACGCATGGTTGCCATATGATTCGATCTATTCGGGAAAATAACACATCTATTCCGGACACAACGGTAAGTCTCCAGACATTAAGGAAATCTGTCTACCTGGCCAACAATTTCGCGTGAACGTCAGAGTAACGGAAAGGAGTTTATTACCCAAAGTCGTAGTCTAGCAAACACTAAAACATAGAAAAGAAAGAACTAGATTTGAGCCGGGAGTCTGGAAATGGTGTCGGAATAATGCGCAGCAAAGCGACAATGGCACGCACAACAGTCGCCTAGAAACGCGAAGAAATATCGATCGTACAACAGGTAAGAGATTTCTGAGAAACAAACAAACAAACATGTGTCACCTACCGTTTCGGCGTCAAGCTGAGGCTTCGCTGCGTATGCAAAGCCACCTGTAAACGGGGTTCCAACGCATGCGTCAACCAATCTCGGTGCAGATTTCGGGAGTGATGAATGACCAAACGAATCACACAGATGAGACCAGTTGAGTGGGTGGTGGTGTTGCGGAGAGTGGAGGCGGTCGCCCCATAGTTCACCCATCGTGTGACGTCGAGACTCCCTGGGGTGAGTGAAATCGGAAGAATCTGACGCATCCACGTCAAGAGCATTCGCTGCAGTGCTTGATCCTGAGACCAATTTCGATGAGAGCAGTTCACATCTGAAAACAAAGGAGAGAGAGAGAATAGTTTCACCAGGCTGTCAAACTCGTGAGTTAACGGATAGACTGTTCGTTCGCAACACGCATATACACAATGAACGCTTGACCTAAATTACTGCTGCACGCCAATCATCACCAATGATGAGTAAAAGAGAATTCTGAATAACAAGATCCGTTTTAAAATGACTCCAAGCTCCACGGAGAAACGTCTCACCAAATAAAAAAGT
>JACCGJ010011003.1:0-44057 GCA_013407085.1 Atriophallophorus winterbourni | reverse complement strand
TCCATTTCCGTCAGCCTTACTTCATGGGGCTGTGACTAACAGAGTAGCTATCGTACTTAAGCTGATACAAAGTTAAGTTGGGATCCATTTTATACGTTTCATAGGCCTTCAGTCCGAACATAATTTCCATTATTTCATCAACAGCTGTCCTTACTATCTCACTGCATTTTTAAAACGAATGTTGTTTTGTTCAACACGTTGCAATGTACTTTTGAAAAATACACGTGTGTGAAAACTAACAGTTATCATTATTATCTGCCTATCTCGCTCTGCTACTTGGTTTCACTCGGACGGTCTACTTTCTCCTGCGAACTAACTCCTTTTCACCGTTGAAATTCACTTAAACCGGTAGTGCATTTGCACTTTCAATTAACATGTCGCATTCAATTTACCGATTCGATCGATCATTTTGTCAGGAGCCGTAGCCAGAGCTCCGCTATCCATGGGCCGGGTAAAATCACTTAAGTTGTATTTATTAAAAATCGGTCTGATGACTTGGGCTATCAATGTAGGTGTCGTTAGCGCGGATTTGTTAAATCCTTTACGCTGACAGTCCAGAGGGATTTGCGTAGCACTGCAGCTAATCGTGATAAAATTAATTTACCAACAGTAATGAGCTGCATTTAGAATCACACGAGTGTCTCACCGTTCTTTATATTTCCTTCTCATGTCTGTCTAGTCCTGAGAAACCTGACAGCCCATGTGCTGTGTATGACGCTGTGACACTGACTAGATGAAGCTTATGAGTCCATGCTTAGTAATAAGTGTTGTTTTTTACTACTTTCAGTTACGTTAACTAAACCGTTGCCCGTTGACCTGGATAGTGCATCTCCAGAGGAATCAAATTGTACTGATTCAGTAACTGACTACACATCCATCTGTGGACAATCTGTTTCTGACGAATTCGCAAGAGTTTCTGGTCTGTCAAAATCACTAGATAAATCTGCAGAATCAATAGAACAAAGTATGTGTGCTTCCCAACATCTATTAGCTTTACGTTTCATATTCGATTTAACTTTACATTTTGTTTTCAGCACAAATATCTACCCCCGATGCAGTAGAAACGATTAATATCCTACACGTTGATGACCAAGTACGTAGTTTCGTTCCCTTACTTTTTCGATATAAATTTGGTTTTTTGTTGCTTTCAACAATCCATCGACACACTGTATGTATATATAAAATCACGAGCTCGATGTGTTCCAAAGGTTGTCATAGCCGGGAGTAACAGTGGGGATAAGCTCCCACTGTTTATAAAATGCTCCCATATGGCACGCGTCTTAAATAGCCTCTGACAACAAAGTCCAGCTTCTAGTCTGCACGAGTGGCTCCCCGAGCCCGGCGGAACTGCTTCTACCAACATGAGAAGGGGTGAGGGCGAGTGACTGGCGCCTGAAAACCAGTTTGCTTCGGCGGATGTAGCTCGTTAACCTGGGAGGGCATTTCATATAAGGGAACGAAAACCCCGATTTCAAACCCCCGCTGCCTTTCGGGATACCCGATCACGAGAAAGGCTTCGGGAGAAAAACCTGGAACAGAGTCTGGTAGACGGTTAGTTGGTGCACACCACCTCTTTCAGGCAACTCCCTGCTGCCTTGCAGGTCACACTTGGTTGTACAAAGGCTAGACAAACTGACTCGAACAAACGCCGAGTGGTGCTGGGGACGCCGCTTCGTACCCAAATTCCCAAGAATCTTCATTGAAGCCGAGTCATCCTCCAGTAGGAGATAGTCGCACACAAGTACGAGCCTGATCCAGTCAAAGTTCCACATGGTCATCGACTGCACGTAGGCCAATATTCTGTCAGATTGCCCAGGCATAGACGGGTATGAGAGTAATAATAGTAATGGAAATGGTATTGAGACTCAAGCATGTTTCCGTATGCAGTTCCCTAGTGGTGGCAAATCAATCAATTTAGCACGGTGTTAGTCGCGCGGCACAGAAGTACTGCACGATTGTACACCCGCTTACTTTGGTTCACGAACTTATAACCGCGAGTGCTATCACAGTCTACTAAACTGCACGGAGGCTTTAGTGCTTCGTTTTGTTTATTCGATGCGAAGCGTTGATATGATAATATCCCAGTGTCGATGCGACACTATTGTTCATGGTGCTTTTCGAGAGAATTCGACAAATGGAATTCACATGCATGTAAGCATGTTTTTTAGGAAATCTGAAGTGAATCTCAGATCTAATGTCATTTAATGAACCTATACCTATTGATCATAATACGCTTAATGTTTTTCGTTGCTCGCATTTCCTGTACTAACGTTTCGAAGACAACATTTGCTTTCGTTGTGATTTGTTTTCAATGGTTTGTGGTTTCCGTTCAAAGGGGAGACTGCCGAATCTCTTCACATGCTGGTCATTACAAGTGACGACCAATGTACTATGGTTTCACAAGGCAACGGGTGCTGCGTAATTGCACCCTCTATCATCGTCTGTATTATTGACCCAGGCAAAATGGAATGCTAAAATATTAGTGGCCCCGGGGCTGTCATGCGTATCGTTATGTCTAAATTTAACTATGTATGCGTATGTGCTTGACTCCCACAAGAAAATTTGTTGTTTGTGCTATTTCACAACTTATTTGCGATGTGTGGTTGCCCCACTCTCATTCAAACTGCTACTCTTGTGTTTAAACACGTGCTTTCCAGGGTGTATGGATTTTACATATTCATTTGTATTACACCAGATAGGATTTACACGCCAACGCTTCCACTCAACAATGCTGTTTCCCTTTCGATTCACAGCGCCATCTTCGTCAGAATTTGCGTGGGCGGCATTTGCCAGGAACGGAAACTGGCGCCAGTAAGTCTTGTTTGACCACATTTCATACTGTCCAAAACATGTCATTATTTCCTCTTGTAAGAAATTGAGCATGGATCGCATCCACGCTGTTCTGGTTGTTCAACCAAACTGAACATCCATTGGTGTTTGCCTTCCATCACCCAGCGTGGCAACACGGGTATTTTGATTACGCAAACGCACCTCACTGCCTTCACGTGTGTTTATTGCGCATTCATGTGTTTGATGAGGTTAGTTGTACCGATGCTATCCCATTGTGGTCTCACGTTGGAAGTTTGATCGTTAAGGTGAACCGATTTTTTGCAGGGATGTGCAATCATACAGTACTTCTGTGCTGTGCGGATAACACCATGATTGGCCACGGATAGTGAGCTGCATGCTGAAACACACTGGAGTCTCACTACCATATTTATTCTCTATTTCTTATATCTGTCTAGGCCTGGGCAACCTGACAGTAATATCGCCCACGTGCAGTATCTGACTGTGCGGCACTTTGCCTGGATCAGGATTGTGCTTTCATACCATCATACCATACCTCCACTCGATCAGTGGCTATGGAGGTCGCTATGTTCAAATCATTCGCAACATGTGATTGGTTGCATGATAGAACTAAGGTGCAGGTATCTTAACCGATCTTTTTCACGCCTACCCTTCTGTCTAGATTGTGCATCATTAGTTCCAATGTTGCTGCTGATACACTTTACAATCGTTCACATTGTTTAACGTAGCCCACAGTTTACTGAATGTGCTGTCGATTGGGTGGTAGTATAAGCCACAGACATGCTTGGCAGTAATTAATAAAGCATTGTAATGTTATTTGGCCTTATATAATCTAATTTTCATTGAATCACTAAGTATTTTGTCTACATCTCACATTTCAGCCCGTTTTCAATGTCTTTTATGTTAACCAGCTTATATTATCATTTTGTTCTAACCAACTGTTTATCTTACCAGGTTCGTTGGTACTGTTGAATTTGGGTGAATCGTCGCAACAAGACTCTTCTGCTGAATCAAAGTTGGTACAACATTCTCGGCGATACCCTCATAATTCAAGTTCAACAAAACTGGACGAAGTTTCCAAATATTCGACGGGTCAGTGGTCAATATCTTGTTGATTGTATATCCTGTGAACTCGGGGCCGCATCTCATTTCCATATAGCTATTTATAGCGAACGGCTGCTGGGTGAATGTGGTTTTTAGGTCCTTATCGTAAAGTACCGTTTCTTTTTAAATGTCGAACAAATTAAGCACCCTTGTGAGTACATGTAATACATTTGGCCACTTGGCGCTTTATTCGTACTCCACTTTGGGTATGCAGTTGGCAGTGTATTTGTAGTCGTGGTTGTTGTTGAGTCTTTCATATCTTTGGCTATTCATTATCATAATCTACCTTTTCCGGTTGTGGTGCGATGTTCGCCGCATTCTACTTCACTAGTTCAGTTTTCGTCCGACTTTGGAAATCAGCTGAATGGCCATTTCATTAGCCGGTCTCTCGGGTGCCGAGGGATTATACTTAAACGTTGCCTTGTCTCATTCTGAAGGGCTAATTTCAGTTTACCCATTGTTTCCCAGCTCAGCGACCTTTCCCATTGCACTACTCACGAATCTGACGATCCATCAACTATTTGCTTTTGTCATTTTTGTATCCAGTCACTATATTCTTTTTATGACTATTTTTCTTACAACCTATTTACTCAGAGCGATCTTCCCGTGCTGTTGTGGTCAAAATCGATAATTGCTTCACGGAAGCTGCAGAAATCGTTCCGTTGCGCACTTTTCGAGCTTCTTTGGTTGGCCAGACGCAAATGTCTCCAAGCATCGACAAGCTCTCGATAAACCAGTCGCCGTCATATGTTCAATGTGCAACGGCGTTCTCTGAAGAGAAGGATATATCTATGTTGCGATGTAAGTTGATCACGATGATTGTTCTTTTCCAACTTTTTCATATCTACTGTCCCTGGAGAACTACCGATCACTCCACGTATACGTATACTCCACGTACTTATTATGCAAAGTTACGTTAACCGGGTGATTACTAATGCTGTGCTTGTGATCAAGGCGTATAATCTTAGTTTCGTAGTTACCGTCATTTTATGCTGCAAGGTATTTATAACGATCGCTTCCTCCCCATGTCTTTAGCGACCCGGTGATACCGAGGTGTACATCCAATGTTGGCCGTTTCCCGGCTAGGCTGGGTTTCTGCCTTAGTTGAGAAAGTTTTACTTCATGACGGTAAACAGCCAGAGGATGTGAGCGCAACACCACGGGCAATTCAAAGCAATTTAGTTAACGAGAAACTAACAGATCTTCTCGACCACGAAATTTGATTTAACGCGTGTTTCATCCTAGGTGTAAGCACCTAATCCTAGTTTGTTTGTGCTTACTCCTCGATATATTTCGTAGCTGTTCAAGTCCCGTCCTGTCCCGTCTTTCTGTATTTTCTTGTGCCATAGTGGTATAGCAGTTACGGATTCGGTGCTTGTCACCACACGATCAATCTTATATGTGTTCAAGTGGAGTGACGAGGAAAGTTTATTATGATGCCTGACTGTGAGAACCTGAAGGCAAGCAGTCCCGGGTCGTGTTGCTTTACTCGTTCACGATTTTCGATTGAATACCTGTTCCATTTGATATGTAGGCCCCCCGTCGATGACACCCATCATTCTGGTTTTGAACAACCTTGGTTTTTCTACTGTTTTAGCCACTAGCGTGCAGTCGCATGGTCGGGATCACGAACGGGCCGCTGACTCCGTTTCACCCCTTCCTACACCCACCACCTCTAAGACACGTGAGTACATTGATTGATTGATTTTGCTAATTTGTGTTTCATTCAATCTAACTGACGATTGTTACTTTGCTCGTTCAGCAACTGGTTTTTATGCACTAAGTGGCATGTACGAAGCCCTCGCAAACTCCTACAACACCGACCGTTTCTCATGTCGAAGTTCTGTCACCGGGAAATATCACGCTTTTGTAGCTGTTTTTGTAGCAATCCATTTGAAAAAATAATTCCTTAGCTGTTGCCGATATGAAAGCACAAGCCTGATCCAGGCAAAGTGCCGCACAGTCACAGACTGCACGTGGGCTAAGATACTGTCAGGTTGCCCGGGCCTAGACAGATATGAGGAAGAAAAAACAACAACAACAACTGTTGCCGATAGATTAATATCGTTTAGATATAGAGGAGAACACTTATTAGCTCAGCTTATGAATGCTATTCAAATGGTGTTCGGAGAGGTGGCGTTGTTTGCTTAAAACGTTTCATCATCAAGCTTGATGACATCAGCTAACCTTTGTAAATTATTTGCGAGTATCATTCGTGGGTTTTTAATATGGTGTTGGAGCTGTTGGTTGTTATGAACAACAACCATCCACATAATACGAATGGAACGAATGTCAATCCGCATCAACAACGATGTCGAACTACCTCATTTTTACAAACATTTATGCTATTGGTACATACATGTTTCTGTTCTACTTTTTATTTATCTTGACAGCATCGACTGCGAGTTCACCGTCAGTTTTTCGATTCCCTCATCCGATTTCCCCCATTTTGCCACCCCCAATATTGCGCAGGAAAAGTATGTTTCTCTTACTCTCACAACCGGTTCTTCGATTTTCACGTTTATTGGAGATCATTATTACTCTTTTCAGCACAACCAATGGGCCAATTGTCGGAACACTCGGGAGAAGAGACGAAGGTGAGGTGCTCCTTATGGCGTGTCTGTTTCATATTTCAATTACCTGTTTTCACTTCAGTACACGAAGCGCGCCTTTCAATGGAAACGATCAGCTTGCGCTCTGAGTTTCTTGATTTTGTATCGTTGGGTTTTGCGCTTCATGGTCATGTTTCCATGCGGTGTCAAAGTCTATGCACTGTAGCAAAACGCATGCTACCAGCAAAGACTACTTATCGACGCACGTTGTTGATAAGATTCCGCTTCGCTCAGTAGCACCACCGCATCTCTGTTTGGATCGCAAGTTCTCACATTTTACAGCCTAGGTTTAGTGCCACCAACAATACCCTGTTTTTTGTTGAATTGTTGTGTTTCAATTTTTACTTCTACTGCAATATTACGAACCCGTTCATGTCATTGTAATTTCCTATAAAAGATGAAGAACTATACAGCCTGCGCTGTGCCTAACCTTGGCCGTTGGTTACATTTCGTACACAAATATATTTTTGTACTGCTTGGTCAACTTACAAACGATTAGTTGATACCATGCATTTAGTTACGTATAACTATCAAAATGATAGCTTCATTTCCGCTTGTTTGCCACTGTTGAATAAGGTTGGCACGACTCATCTGTTCAATCACACGTGAATGGGTTTGAACCCGTGCGGATCCCGATCGTATTGTCCTTACCCGATGAGTGCAAACTGCACGAAACCAGTCACGTGGTGTGTTAAATCGAAATGTTTACAAATGAGTATTTTTTAATAAATTCATCACTACAGTTTGTTTCTCTCAGACTCGACTCCCTATTCGTGTTATGCTGACATTACTTTTGATGCTTTTGATCCTTCAGTTCACCAATCGCTCTCCTAGAGCGACTTCTGAATCAACTTGGCATAAAAAGACGGTTACATTTGCCTCACCTCCTGGTATGTTTTAACTTGTTATCGTAAGAATTGCGCATATTTTGTGTTTTGGCCGAAATGTTCTTCAACGATATTTGTTTCAGCTGGTTCCCCCACCCAAACGGAAGACGACGTTGCGTCGGTAAGTTTTTCACCGCGTTTCTTTCCGTATCTGTCTCACCATACCGGACAGTGTGTTGGCGTCTCCGTTTAAATGCATCTCATTATTTACACCATGCGCCGATAATTGTTAAACGTTCACGCGTCATTTTTCTTTTTCTTTCTTAGCTTAACCGATTATTTGTCAGGAAAACGCTACATCTTTATTGACCCTCTGTGGTTGTTGTATTATGGTTATCAAATATTTCTCTGATATAACCTTTAGTCGTGGATGCGAGCTTTCTAATAAGGTCTTGCTATACCCACTTACTGTTCAGTATTACGCACCTATATGGAAAATAGTTGAATCATATCAGCGTGAAATTCTCTTTCTAATACGCCCCTGTGTGGATGTTATCCTACGTTGTAAGCGGTTTGTGTGACCTGCTCTATTAGAAGCAATTATCGAAATTAGACATAATTGATTTCGACGGTGGTCTAAAGCAAATCTACTATGGTACCTGCTTGTTCCAATCTCCAAAGTGCCTTGGCTATGGCGAGTTCATTTTCACAGTATTTTCAATCAAATAACATTTTGCGGTTTCATCTCCATCCGTCAGGTGGCAGACACGGCGTTTTTGGACAGCATTCAAAGCCCATCATGTTCCAATAGATCTACACCCGACCATTCGAATAGAATCGCAAATCGCCCCGTGTTGTCCTGGAAAAGCCCAAACGATTATAAGTTCATTGCCTTCAGTAAGTGTTTTTTTTACTAGTGATGCTATTGTATGCATGGGTCACGATGCCTTAACACGCTTGTTCATGCCAACCCTTTTGGTGATGAGGTGAACAAAATCCGAAAATCAGCTTTTCTTGCCTGGACTTTGCTGAATTATGCACCACGTTGTTACATCGTTCGCAACTACAATCTCATGACAATTGTTCACCGTCCCATTTGTGGATTTAAATTTTGGAAGCTAATACCTATACACTGGTTTCTTACAACAACTTGATTGCTTGACCATCATTTTAAGACTTCATTTCCAGTGGTGGTAAAACATCCTGCTGTGGCGCTGCTCGCTGTTAAGTGTCTCGGGTTCAAAATTACATGTCAATGATATTCAAGCATAACTTTGTTTACTTTACTACTGTTTCAAGGCTGACTGACTACAAAGAACCAGAAGCCTGTTGTGGAGTATAACTGCTTAGGATGTGAGCTGCACTGAAGTATGTCTATATCTGTCTAGGCCTGGGCAACCTGACAGTATCTTAGCCCGCGTGCAGTCTCTGACTGTGCGGCACTTTGCCTGGATCAGGCTTGTGCTTTCATATCATATCATATATGTTCTGAACTGTACACCACTTTGTTGTTTTCAAACACCGTATCAGTTTTGATTCTCATCGGTCGTTGCGTTTTCTACCGAAACGTCATACTTTGGTGGTTGTTCAAAGGAAAACTGTTCTTAGCCAGAAAATCGTGCGAACACTACGCGTAGAAAACATTCTTATTAACGTATCACGCTGTGCAATCATACAACGTGGTGTGCATGACAAACATGAATCAACTGAGCAAAGTCGAAGCTTTTCTCTGGTACCCCAACTACGAACGCACTTACTGTCAATCATTGGTTCACTCATGTTCAGTGTAGTGTTCAAATTAGGTTTCACTCAACTAATAACCTGTGTCCATTTCGGTTTTTGCTTCTTTTCCATTCAGAATCCCGAAAACCATCTTCGAGTTTTATCGCAAGCGAAGGCATTTTGCGCCGCAGCAAACGCATACGGCCACCCACCCTTACCGATCCAAACGCCGCCTTGGTATACAAGTGGGATCATACGAGTGATGGATTTCCTTATCAAATTCCCGTTGGTGTTGCTTTGATGCCGAGTGATCAAGAAGTCAAGCAGCGGCAACGTCATTTGAAGCGTATCCAGCGCAAATCCCTTGGTGCTTTCGAAAGACGGAAATTGATTCAGCAGCGTTCCGCTCGTTTGCGCCGCTTGGCCAAACGCTATGCTGGTATCAAAGCAACCAGTGAGTTATTCGTTTGTCTTGGTTAACCGACATTGGTATTTTTTTCACGCGTAACGCACTTTTGGTTTTCTTTCGAGTAGATTCCGCTACGCCTCGTCGCATGCGACCTCAAATACAATTGGACGATGACGTACAATGGGCTGCTGCTGGTCAGCTCTGTCTGCCTTTGGGAAACGGAGACTCCGTGGACCAGCGTAAGTCACCCGGCCATGCCACGAGTTCTTATAATTGAAAACGTTTTGTTAACCCTTTGTCTACGGTAATTGGATATACGTATTTGATGGTATTGTTGTGTTATTCTGCTTAATTATGGCATAAATAAAACACATGATTAATTTTTATGGATCAGATGCGAGACGCCGCCTGACAAGTCCACTCCGATAGTGACTGAAGGTACCGACGGGAGCTATCGAAGCAATCGAATGGTTGTTTGAGGTGGTTACTAGAGTTACCATCAGTAGACAAAGGGTTAAGCAAGCACTATTGTTGACAGGAAGTTGTATTTCAGTTGCATTTGACACGCCACTAATAGATACACTAAAATGAGTTAAGCTACGAGCTTTTTCTTCGTGTATTTGTTTCTGACTTGCGGCAAACTATTTCTAACCAGACCCTTTCGGTGCCCAAACGCACCGACGAACTTAGAAGATATTCGTTTTGTCTGTGCGGCATTACCACATCGCGCAAGACTTCTGTGCTGTGCGGATAACGCCGTGCTATATTACTTGGCCACCGGTAGGGAGTTGCATGCTGAAACACGCTGGAGTCTCACTACCATTTCTATTTTCTTTCTCACATCTGTCTTGGTCTGGGCAACCTGGCAGTATTTTAGCCCACGTGCAGTCTCTGACACGGCAATTTCTTTGGATCAGTCCTGTGCTTTCATACCATACCATACCGCATCAGATGAGATAAACCATGTAGCTTTGTTTAGTCTCCAGCATTATTTGAATTTTTAAATACCCGTTGAATACCTTTTTCTGGTGGTCGAAACTGTGGTTGGTGCTTCTATCTCGACTGAACGATTACATTTATACAAGACTTTATATAACGGTTTTAATCAGCTTCGAAGTTCTTATCATTCACTGTCGATATTATCTAAATTGCTCAAATACTGGCGGTGTGCGAGCAACAAAGAATCTCTGAATAAGCTTTTTGTGAATCTATTGGCGAGTTTGACATACCATCTCACAACAGATATCGTGGGTTAGCGATCTTGTCCCTACTAGTCGACTGGCTGCTTATGTCAATCACTCAACTTTACTCTTTCCGTGTATCACTCTCTATTTCAGTTTGCTGTTTTAACTAATCGCGTTGTGTGTGACCGTATCTATCCACGAAGCATCACTTCTTGCATTTGTAATTTCGTATCTATAACCCTAAATCTTTCTACCTATAAATGCAATGGTTGATTGCAGCAGTGTTCGATGTGTTAATCTAGTTTCAGAAGATTTTCCAACCTTAAATCGTGATACAAAACCAAATCAATGTCCTTATCTACCTCCTTTTTAGAGGTCATATTCCCTGGTCAAACCGCTCCCATCATCAGCTGTTCGACTGCTGCAATTTCGAGTTACACGGTGCCGGCTTATGCCAACGCGTGGCCGTGCCATGCTACCGGATCTGTACCTGTCCCCAGACTTGAAGTTTCCACCGACGTGACTACGATATTCAGTGAAGAACAACGAAAACGTCAGTTGCACTATGATCCCGATTCGGTCAATGTGTTCTATTTTGCACAATCCCTGTCTGATTCAGACGACGTGTCACCCTGGGCTGTTCAACTCGCGAACTACGCATTTCGTCTTGATCAACCTGGATATATTCTTATCCCGAAAGGTGAGTTTCGAATGCGACGTGATTACTCTGCGGATCGCTCTGCTGTTCAGCACCGAGCGGAAAGCACTGCTCCGGTGCTAAATTTGCGTGTCATCTATTTTTTATACGCTACTAATATATCTGTTGTTGATCACCTGCTGACTGTGTGAATATGCCATGGGCCATGACCATATAAATAAATGACGCGGGAATTGTTCAAAACCGAAAACTTCATACAGCGCCATCACCCTAGTGCGCACTATTTGTTCTAATCTCTATCAACTTGGCAGTTTCGTAGATCAGAGGGAAATGAATCTCTATATCCTATTCTCCAAGCATACATAGTTGCTGATTGGCATTTCCTTTCGGGATAACGTTGCCAGCTATATTATGTGACTTGCAGTTGATTTTTTCTACTTTTCTGTACGACGTCTCATATGCGGCAACAATTTAATGACGTTTGTTGATTGTCTTCCTTGTCGGGATTAATCTTTATGCGAATCTCACCCGCATTGTTTTCACCATTATGTATTATTACTGTGTTCTGGGCTGCTGCTCGATATTGATCGGATTCATCACATTGCTTATGCGCATACTATCGAGCTTGATGTGGAAAACATATCTTCCATTCTAGTATTCTGTTGACTACAAAATGTCGTTTTTATTCATATTCAAATAAGGTTCTCCTTATAACCTTGGTATGTATGAAATCATAAGCCTGATCCAGGCGAAGCCTTTGACTGCACCTGGGCTAAGCTACTGTCAGGTCGTCCAGGCCTAGACAGATATGGGAAAGGAAAATGGCATTGAGCTTCCAGCGCGTTTTCGCACACAGTTTACTAGCGATGGCATATCACTTTGGCTCGGTGTTGCGCACATCCTTGCCGGTGCATTAGTATCGCAGTTCCGTGCCGAAGTATCTACGAGAGTTGACAGAATATGGGTGTCGCATTCTCGGGTATGGTTTTTTGCAACTTGTGCCTTGTACTCTAATTTTGTACCGTGTGTTTCGAAAAGACGCCTGAGAAAATCGTTTTTGTTGCTTTCTCATTGTCACTGTTGACGCAAAATCGTATTCCTTATTTTTCCAGAGTTGTGGCATTTTTTTATTATTGTTTGCGGATTTTCACATTCCGATCTCCATTTGTATTGCAGGAATCCCTTACAAATTCATCAATGCAACTGAAACGGATCTTTGTTTACAAAGGACTATTTTCACCTGATCACATTTTAATGTAGTCATAATCTTGTTCCCTCTTCCACGAATTCATGTACGTATATGCACGTAGGTTTTATTTAATCACCCATTTCCGTATTTTATTGTGATTATTTTTCGAACGCCGGACAATCGCGTCCTTATCGCTTGTGGAAGACAAGCAGTGACCGAATTATTGTACATTATGGAATATCAAATGGATCCGTACAATTTTCTCTGTTCTCTAAATCCCCTGGGTTCCAGCTTCGTGTTTGATTCCTTGTTGGTCTTTTGTTTTGAAATTTCTAGCGTATTCCTGCATCGCTGAAGTGGTTCTCACTAGAGTTTCTATGTTGCTCAACCTAGGGCTAATTTCGCGTAAAACTGAAAATTTATCGTCTTTTATTGCACGCGTCTCAAGTCAAAAACTTCAAGTGAATAAACGCGAATGAATTCCGTACCATGATCGCTTTTAAATTTTCCTTCTTGATCTTACTCGGTTTATTGATTTTGCCGACTTACACGGTGAATAACCAATGACCGTTTTAACATTTCGATACTACTTATGAGTAACTTACCCTGAAAAAGAATTTCATGAGTTGATCACGTTACGTTTGTAACACAACAAAACCATTTATCATCTACCAAGTGGCATGACTGTGTAAGCCGATTCAATCAACCAATCATTCGTTATTCCGGTCGCACGTTAACCAAAGTCTATAAAATGAATTTTAGTGGCATTGCTGTCTCAGCATTAGCAACCGATTAGTGTGCATTTTGGCGTTACAGCTTTCGGGGGCTCACCATCTGAACTATAGGAGACCAGATTTTATTGTTAAATCTTATGTCAATGCATATTCTCTGATCGGAGTGATTACATAGATTTTGACGCAATGTTTTGTTGGACCCAAACAACGGCATTCAATACTCTTTGTTAGATCGGTCATAGTCATTCATCGATACATTTTGAATTTGTCCAGGTAGCAATGATGAAAATGAATTCATGTGTGCATCGCCAGTTACGTTTTAGGTAACATGTCGCTTCTGATTCCAGCTTTGACTTGCCAACATTCATAAAACGTAGAACAGAATTATGCATCTGTCTATTCACTGCCGATTGTTTGTTTTACCAATAAACAACCAGTACTCTGATGAAGTTCGTTGTGTTTGTGCAATTATTTAACATTTCCTGAACAGGCTCGATCGTAATAACGGAACACTACACTCTATTTTATGTGATTAGAGTTTTATTTATTCGTTGTTTGTCCATTCACCTCTCCCGCTGGGTTGTATAATTCGTAATCTGTCTTATATGTGTACAACCAATCGAATATCCGATTTGTACTGTTATTTTTGCTATGCCTACGTGGCCTCAAGTTGCGGCCGACCTGTTGAGCGTGTTCTCACGAGCTGGACGGTTCATATATCATTGAACTCGTCTCAATTTGCTCTTTCGGGATATGTCCGTTTCAACTTCGAGCAAGGTGAATGTTTGAAAATCCAACTTTTCAAGTTTTAACCCAAATTTAACTACTAGTGCAATATCCCCGGGGATCGAGATTACCTTTCCTGACCGAATACTGTTGAGAAGATCTCATCATTTCGAATCAGATAAGGTCGAAACTCGTTCAACCGCACCACTTTTATCCAACTCGTTCGTATTTTACCGCTTGGATCGCATCACTCCGATCCAACGCATTCACTCCACCAGTAGCTACCGATCGATAAACAACTGCACCGCTAAGTGCACTGATTCATCACTGGTTGTATTGTAACAATGACGCGAAGGATGACCTCGATGCCCCAGAAAAAGAAGACAGCACATGATGCGTGTCAAATGTGCTACAAAGTGGTAAGTGCTAGGGTGTCCGGTCACTTAATATCCAGGGAAGGTATTTAACACGTTGACTACGTAGTGGTACATATATGTACCACGCTGTGTTCCTGATTCACATAGTGGTACAAATATGTACCACTACGAAGATCTCATGTGTTCGAGGAAAACATCAATTGAGAATATCGACGTTGTTATTTTCGCAATTATATCTACAGATAATTATCTGAAAAGGATAAAGTAATGAAAATATTAGGTTTATTATCCAATATTTACTCAAAATTATCGCAAAATAAAAAAATAACTTTACCTTTAGAGTAAAAAATGACATTTGAACATAATTAATAAAAAAATTAAATTCCAATTTGAAAATATATAGTATAACACATATCCTCCAATCGATTGGAATATGTTTGGGACCGACCGTGTATTCATAATGCAAAGGAATTTGAGTGAAATCGGTTAGAGTAGTTTTTGGGTAACGTTTCACTCTGACACAGAAGCTTCGTCAGACCAAGGGTGATAGTCAGGACAGGAAACATGATTAAGTAGCGGTCAACCCACCACCACTTATTTGGCCTTACCGCTAAACAGCCTATAGTAGAAGAAGAATTGACTTTATTCGTGCACACGAATTTTCAGCTGTTACAATAATTTCTCCACAAATTTAAAAAAATGATAAACATGTCCCGACATCGAGTTACAATTTGTCGACTGAACGATTTTTCTTGTCCGTCTTAATTGATTGACATACGATCCAGTTTACTAGCAAAAGTTTTCGGGTCAAACGTTTCACTGCAAGTCCCGGTATCTCGTACTTCGTTCTAAAGTGCACGTCCAAATTTGACCTCAGTTGATCCGAAAATATTTGATGCATTTTACCTTGGAGAAATTAATTGTATGCACGGACGATTTGAAGGCCCTGCATATTCCATATACCTTGTCATCCTATGGTTATTGTTAAACTTACTGCTTTTTCTACCATAAAATTTTCTGAGTTCTGAGTTTCTGACGTATGTTTCCTTAAATATTGTCAATACAACTGTTCTCATGCAATCATTCCGAGATCTAAGTTATTACTGGTTCGCCATTGTGGTTTTCGGTCGTTTCTGTGCGTCCTGCCCTTGCGATGTGCCAGATGATGGTATTCTGCATATCATCCGGAAATGTGTGATTAGAACTCGTCGGTGATGCGCTTCACCACTTCACATGTCAAAATTAGACTCCATCTTTGCTAAGGACGATTCACGATAACATTCGGTCACTCGGAATTTGAAAACCATGGTTAGTTGTACGAACCCCCTTCGAACAATGGCATACAAAGCTAACTGGAGCTAATCTCAACTGTCTCCACCTGATGAGGGCAAACCTTCCGAAACCAGTTGTTGTGGTTAAGTGCCACGATGTGAAAGACACAATACGTTAGACATGGATATGTTTCAAGCGATTTCTGCATAATACGTTGTTTATGTTTGTGACTACTCATCGGTATCAAGACCATCGAAATATTCACAAAGTTGATCACGACGGTCCGTAATGAAAGCACTGGACTCGAGTTTCGCTCTCATTTCAGCTCATTAGCAGCGCATGTCCTTCGCTTCAGATGGGATTCAAACCCCCGAACATCACCATTGTAGTCCCACGCCTTACGACTGGGCTACCGTCCACCAACAAGGATTTGTTTCAAACCAGCAGAATTTGTTAAGAAAGAAATTCATACAATCTTTGCAAAAATTTATCCTGAAAGATATCTACTAGCTACGTTAAAAATAATACAGTTTAGGCGAAATATGTACGAACGATGGAAGCATAATCACATTTGTTAGAGTCTTGATAATGTTAACGTGTAAAATAAAGATGTAATCAAAGTGATTTAGAAAAATACAACATTTCCCGGAGGAATTTGTTGCTGCGGTATTCAATGGTACGTCACTAATCGCATACAAGAGTACAGTTCCGGAGACATTGTCTGTTGAATCAGACCAATGGAGATGAAATATCTCTGCAAGCCGCGTGCTTTCGAAGAAGGCTGAAGTGGTTAAACCGATTGAATTTATTTTTAATCAAACTACTCACGAGTAATATATTCTTGGAATATACGCAGAATGAGAGATCAAACATTCTTGCTAGGATCTTGGTAAAATACCCAGAAAATCAGTTAGATAGGGTTTGTATGACCAGTTTATTGAATAACATTTGTTCTATCACATGTAGATAGGTTTAAACCCTTAACCATGAATAAAAATTGCTCATTTGTATGATTTTTCATCACACCCCACGACCGGTTTCAACCTGTTTGATGATGATCCGCATGCGATGTGCGGGGTGTGTTTCCGCAAATGTAATTGAACAGGTTGTTCTTCCCAACTTTATCTAATAGTGGCATGAAAGCGTTACTTCTTTATCATTTATCAACAGTTTCAAGCGCATAAGGATTCTGATTGTACGGTTTCTACTCGATGAGTGCAAACAGCACGAAACCGATCGTAATATATTTTGTACGAGTCGTAGAAAAGATTGAAATTTAATGCGAACGGAAGTTCTCGTTTACTCGCTACTTTATAAGTAGCTGGAGGGACTAAACTAAGCCCCAACCGATCGAACGGCGTATTGCCGCGAGGGTTATTACAACCCCAGGATAGTTCGAAGTAGAATACCATTCCGAAACGCTAAAATCTCACCGGAAGCACAGGACCGGTTTCGAGATTTTTGCCTCTCATCAGCTATGTGTATCCGCGAGTAGACTAGAACTTCCGTTCGCATTGCATCATCCGTCTACACAAATACTAGTTCGAATCGCAAAGAGTCCAGCGGATACGCATAGCTGATGAGAGGCAAAAACCTCGGAGCCGGTCCTGTGCTTCCGGTGAGATTTTAGCGTTTCGGAATGGTATTCTACTTCGAGGATTGAAATTTAGTTGGATAAGCTTGTTGTGCGTGTGCGTCAACGTTGAATAATATTTCCAATTTATTTTGCACACCGTGTTTGGACGTCAGGATTTGCAATCGGGTTTTATCATAATACCAGTCGGTTTTTGTGTTGGTGGGTCACTGGAACTCTTAGAACGACAACGCCGACGTCGTAGTTGATTTTGGGGAAACATCCCGTGAAAGTGCAGATGCTAACCTGCCGAATTATCATCTTAGCTGTCATTTACCATCTAAAATACAAAGCATTTTCTACAGTTACGGGCGGCCTCCAACGAATAAACTAAATAAATGCCTAAAAGATTATGTTCCATTGTTAAACTACTTAAGTTTCTGTATATTACGCAGTGCACAAGCAGATTTTAAAGTGGAGTTGATGGTTGATCATTGATGTAACCCAATTTACAGTTGAAATAAACACCGTGGTGCAGATCTGTAGCATAACAAATTATCTCAGTCATCAGAAAATAAATGTTTCACATTGAGAAATCATAGATAGCGACATATAAACAACGTGACCGGGTATAGTCATAAATGCGGAAGTTCATGCTTAAACTGGAATACAGAGGGCAATGACTATGCTGATCAGCATTCATGCGTCATGAGAATAGATTGAGAGTCTTTAAAATGTCCGAAATACATCCAGTCGAATTAATTTCGAAATAATTAAGAGTTCACAGTGTGAACATACGCTATTCATACCTAAGGCGCACCGGAATATAAGGCTTACTGCCGATTTTTCGTATAAATTAGTGTTTGTATGTGCGCCTTATAGTCCGAAAAATACGGTAATTATATTGATCATTTCATCCAGAAAACGGTAGTTAGGAATTCAAGCACATGCAGATCATGTTCACACTTCCCTTTGCTGATCAGTTTAAACAACACGAAGCAGATCTTTTGTTGTGTGTCTGACAGAAGTGCACAAAATGAGCATTTTGTTTATAAGGATAGTTCATTTTCGTCATTTAAAATAGCTGTGCTGTTGAGACGACTTTCGAATTCTTAGACGAGATCCCAATAACAGCAAGCAGACAAAGCAAATCAACAGATTGGCGTCAGTCTGAAATTTGTGGGGGGCAATGCCATTCACTCTTTGGAGTATGATGTCCTATCATACAATATTTACTTTAGAAAACATTTCCGCTTGTGATGGTCAAACATCATGGAGACTAATTTGTCATTGCATGTTAACGCTGGTTACCTAAAGCACGGAGTTTACCGTTCATGAAAATGCATCTATGTTTCGAAGGCGTACATGTCTGATCGAAATATTTCATTAGAAATTCAGGTAGATCCATTTACAGTAAAACGCCAAGCGCGCAGAATTTTGTTATTGGAACGGAAACGAATGTAATTTGTGAAGCAAATGCAGCTGTAACTCTTTCACCGGCAGGAATTACCTGGTTTAAAAATGGCCATAATTTGAGTCATAAAGGATCCGTAAGTTACATACATAAAATGTTTCAAATGTCTCGAATCTTAATAAGCAAACATTTTATTTGTTGTATCAAATATGCATTGACTTCTATCAACGCAAAGATACATTATGTTGATTGTCTCAAGCGTGTAACGTGACAATTCTAAGCAAATGTCACCTTTCTCGGGAAATTGATTCTTGGAAATAAATTCGAGAAAGCTAATCCACATTTTGTCTCGGACTAAAGACGTTTTTAAATGAATATATGTATGTTGTTATGTTATATGCTATTGAAACAAACATACTAAAATGTAGATTGCCACACTATCTTAGAAATATGTAGTTTAATGATTTTGAATCATGCAGCAATTCTAAAGAGTGAGTAGTGGAAATTTGAAACATTTCTAACAAGACTCAGTGAAACTGATCCTAATTTTGTCAAATGATAACGGCAAACAGAGAGAAAACGGTAATGGTGTGTAAGGGATGGGGATGTGAGCACCACAATACATTACATCAATATAGTTGAAGACATTTTGTAAATGAGCAAAAACATTACCTGGAACAACGGGCTAAATTCTGTACGATTATTAGTTCGAAATCCCGAAACTTAACTTGGCTGAACGCTTATTTATTCTCACAGTTTACTATAATCATAGTTTCCACCTAAGGCGATTCTCATTTGATGAATCTTTTCTACAGACCGACGCTCAAGAAATTATTGATTGGGCAAGAAAACCTATGGTTGAAAGGAAGTTAGAAAGATCTTTCTTTCTGTTTAAGAATACTCGTGTGTACGAAAGTCATTCGAAATATTCATAATCGGATCATATTTATCGATGATGATCGATTCTTTATTTTTTGTTTTTATATGAGTTCACATTTAATGCATGAAATATCATTTTCATGAAAATGGGAATCCCGTCCGATAATATCTAGTTCTACGTAATAATTTCAGGATTAACATCCATCCTAAGAGTAATGTTCTGTCGATTTATGTTTATAATTGGAAATAACGAAATATCATGGAATAATGCTGATCTGAATCTTATTCGATACAAGTGTGCAAATGAATATTTTGTTTCATGGTTATGGGTTTAACCCCATTTAACATGTGTTTGGACACATGCTTTGAACAGGTTGGTCGTACCAGCCTTATCCAACAGTGGCATACAAGCGCTCCTTGTTTACCATTCTTCCACTGTTTCAAGCGCATGCGGATCCTGATCTTACTGTCCCTACCTGATGAGTGCAAACAGCACGAAACCGGTCGTGGGGTGTGAATGACGGAAAAGCATGCAAATGAATATTTTGTTTCATGGTTATGGGTTTAACCCCATTTAACATGTGTTTGACACATGCTTTGAACAGGTTCGTCGTACGAGCCTTATCCAACAGTGGCATACAAGCGCTCCTTGTTTACCATTCCTCCACTGTTTCAAGCGCATGCGGATCCTGATCTTACTGTCCCTACCTGATGAGAGCAAACAGCACGAAACCGGTCGTGGGGTGTGAATGACGGAAAAGCATGCAAATGAATATTTTGTTTCATGGTTATGGGTTTAACCCCATTTAACATGTGTTTGACACATGCTTTGAACAGGTTGGTCGTACCAGCCTTATCCAACAGTGGCATACAAGCGCTCCTTGTTTACCATTCCTCCACTGTTTCATGCGCATCCGGATCTTACTGTTACTACCTGATACCTGCAAGTGCACGAAACCGATCGTGGGGTGTGATGACGGAAAAGCATGCAAATGAATATTTTGTTTCATGGTTATGGGTTTAACTCCATTTAACATGTGTTTGGACACATGCTCTGAACAGGTTGGTCGTACCAGCCTTATCCAACAGTGGCATAAAAGCGCTCCTTGTTTACCATTCTTCCACTGTTTCAAGCGCTTGCGGATCCTGATCTTACTGTCCCTACCTGATGAGTGCAAACAGCACGAAACCGGTCGTGGGGTGTGAATGACGGAAAAGCATGCAAATGAATATTAATTCAATTTATAATCGACACCAGACTGGTAGAAAATGTAGCTGTACGAAATCCTCTCTCAGTTTAACATAATTTCGTAAATTTGGTGAATGAATATTAGCTATTTAATCGAGCAAGCAATTTGATGTTGGAGGGTGTCAATGTTGAATGAGGATCACATTTGTATAATATTTTCAAGCCCATGAGTTTCATAGCAACAATAATTGCATTACGTGCTCATGTGTTTAGATTCAAGAAGATTCAAGATTCAAGAAGATTCAAGAATTTATGGTTACAAAACGCACATAGCTTCACAATTACCATATCATAGTAAATATGCGTTCACTGGAGTCAAGTAATATGCTTACCCCGAGTCAATACATGGGCATCGTCAAATCGTTATGTAACAAATAATTGTTCAAGGTTCGAGTGAATGTTTGGATACAGGGAGAGGTGATAATTGCTTCGGGAAGGGCATTCCACATGAAACAGACACGTACCTAATTGAAATATCGGCGACAATTAGTACGGAAATGGGGAATTTGTAGTGCCACTGAGTGGCTACGTGTAATTCCTGATTCACGGTATTTGAACAAATGTTTAAGTGGATGATCTGGAGTATTTAATATCTTGTAAGTAATGATAACATCACTTCGAAGTCTACGTTGAAGGGGAGTAGGAAGCTTTAGTTTCTCCAACCTTTCCTCGTATGTAAGGTCTCAAAATACCACGCACGAGTTTAGTTGCACGATGTTATATCCTGTCAAACAAGAATATATCTTTTTTCATCCACGGAGTCCATGCTTGCGATGCGTGTTCCATTGTGGGAATTAAGTAGGTCTTCATGATTCTTGGCAACGTTACAGGCGTAGAGGTTCTGAAGATCCGTCGAAGCATACCTGGAAGCTTTGAAGCACGCTTGTAAATGACCTCACAATGCATGCTGTTTTTCAGGCTGCCACATATCCAGACTCCAAGATCCTTCTCCGATTCGGTCCAGCTCAAAATCGTCTACCCAAAGTAATATTCGTACTGAAAGGGCTTACCGATTTGCAGTAACTTGCATTTTTGAAAATTGAACGGCAGTTTATTCCTAACTGACCATTCGTGTAGTGCATCTAAATCACTTTGCAGTTTTACGCAGTCTGCAGTTGATTTTATTCGCATCCAAAGTTTAACATCATCCGCAAAAAGAACTACCTTGCATGAGAGCGTCTCAGGTAAATCATTGATGTACACTAAGAAAAGCACTGGACCGAGAACGGAACCTTGCGGTACACCACTGAAGGTATTAATGACTCGTGATTGTACCCGTTAACTCGAACGGTTGCCTTGCGCTCATTGAGGTAGCTTTCGAACCACACGAGTAGCTGCCCGTCAATACCAATATGTTTCAGCTTCCGTAGCAACAGGAAGTGATCAACTATGTCGGAAGCTTTCGACATATCCAGATAGCACGCGTGCACACTGTCTCCTGCGTCAACCGTTTGAGTCCAATCGTTCAATACCGTCAGCAAGTTTGTCAAGCATGAGCGAGCTTTACGAAACCCATGCTGGGCGACAGATAGTATATTCCGTGATTACAAGTGATGAACTATATTTTTCGTCACTATGCGCTCCATCACTTTGAATATCACGGGGAGTAGGGTGACAGGACGGTAGTTCGCGGGATCTGAACGGCTACCACCATTATAAATTGGTGAAATTACTCCTGTCTTCCACTCTGTTGGCACCACTACTTCGGTTAGGAAATGTTAGAACAATTGGCATAGTGGTTCACACAGCTGCTGGTCACAGGATTTTCGTAGTGCTGGTGTTATTCCATCGGCTCCAGGAGTTTTCTTAGGGTTCAGTCGACACAAGTGTCGTCGTATAATCGCTGAATTAATCTCAATATCATTCAGTTGTTGAGATACAATCGATGTCCGTAAATTCTCATTCACCCTAACCGTTATCGGGCTAAACACATTTGCATAAAATTGAACGAGAGTATCAGCCGTTTCTTTTGCTGTGACTGTTAATCCATTCTCAGAAATAACTGGAAACACCCCTGGTTTCACACTGGACAGAGCATTGACAATCCGATAGAGAAGTTTAGGGTTTTCTTCCATTTTCAAAGACAGAGAGCGATGGTAATATCGCTTGTCCTCTTTGACGAGAGCATTCACTTTGTTACGAATTTTAGAAAATTGCTGCCAAGAGGCATCAGTTTTGGTCTTTCGGTGTTCAATCCATCAAAGTTTCGTTTCCCGAGCCATTTCTTTGTGCGACTGCGAAGCTTAAATCGGAAGTCACTTGCCCGTCGTTCATCAACAAATCGCGAATTATGATCTATGTTTGACTGATCGATTGGAGCACGCGAAAGTGTTGTCGCAAATACCTTCAGGATACCGAGGTCATCAAACTACAAAGGCGATGGACCACCCCCTTTAAAACTCACTTTCCTAACTTCTGCTATGACAGCCTTTGTCAGACAAAATTGGAAAATACACAGAAAAAATATACCAAATGAGCTCAGACTCAGCATACCGAAGGTTGCCTCCGAAACACAAGCTGCAGCGACGCCGTGCGAAGACACGGACAGACTGAACTCGGAATTTGTTTCAAAAAACTGCAATGGTCCGGCTCTCAGGGGGTCGGACATACAAACATCATCCGCGTAGGCTCGCTACACACGAAAACCACTGTTAAATGCCTATACACAAATGCACAGTGCTTGCGGAACAAAATCGCTGAATTATCCCATTTTAACGCTCAGTTTTCTGCTGACATCATTGCTATTACCGAAACATGGTTCTACGATCAGGTGAATGATTGCGAGCTGGCACTTCCCAACATGATCCTACTTCGACGAGACCGTTCAAGATCAGGTGGTGGAGTTGCTTTGTATTACAACGAGCGTCTTCAATGCACAGCTGTACCTGACACAACGTTTGAGCTAGAGGACACCATGTGGTGTAGCCTTCGCTTGGAAACTGGAGAAAACTGTATACTTGGTGTGATCTACCGCTCGCCCAACTCTTCCGATGCCCACAATGAAACGTTGTTACAAATGATGCGCAACGCTGGAAACCTTAGAGGATGCCAATTGTTAATAATGGGTGATTTTAACCTCCCACATCTCTACACCAAAAGTGTGCATACTCAGCAATCCCTTGAGTACAAATTCCGTGAGATTATCACTTTCACTCCCATATACAACCATGTCCGTTCATTCACACGACAAAGGGGACTCAATGAACCATCAATTCTAGATCTGGTTTTAACCTCCGAAGCAACAGCAGTGGAGTCAGTGCAGTATCATAATCCTTTGGGGCTAAGTGACCATCTTGTGTTGTCCTTCGAATTCGTGTGCAACGCCAGAAGGGCGTCGGGCGACGTTAAGTTCATCAGGAGAGTCGATTACTTCGGCCTTCGCGGTGCCATTACGATTATGGAGGAAAAACATCTCGATCTTACGAATGCAGATACTCATTGTTCTAGTCTGTTAAGTTATATCGGTACAAAACTAGACGAAAATTCTACCTGTGTTCCCAAAAGGAAATCAAGAACATTTTGCTTCAAACTCCGAAGCCGCACTCGGAAGTGGATAGCCATGCGAAATTCCGCATGGGCTGCACATAAAATAACACGAACAGACGCATCTTGGGAACACTTTCGTAGTTTTCGTAACAAGGTGACGTCCTTAATTCGAGAAGACAAGCAATATCACCATTTTAAGCTGATCGACCAGATGGAACGACATCCTAAGTTGCTGTACACCATCGTAAACACCGCGACCAAGGTTAAACCAGGTGTATTTCCTATCCAGACAGAGAACGGACTGACTGATAATGTCAAGGATACAGCTGATGCCCTAATATCATTTTATGCGCAAGTATTTTGTCCAAAGAACGTGTCAACGCTGACGTCTTTGCCGCACCCACTACAAGTCGAATGCCTTAGCAACATCGAGGTAAATCCTACGGTTGTGCGAAAGCATCTACGCCGGCTGAACGTTCGCAAATCACCAGGAGAGGATGGAATAACACCCGCTGTTCTGAAGTCATGCGAGCTGGAGCTTTGTGGCCCACTAAGTGGTCTATTCAGGCACTCATTGAATACGGGAACCGTACCAACTCAATGGAAAACCGGTGTTATCACACCAATCTACAAAGGGGGCAGTCGTTCTGATCCGGCGAATTACCGCCCCGTGACGCTTCTTTCAGCGGTTTCTAAAATTTTGGAACGCCTGGTGTGTGAACGACTTGTTGAACATCTCGAGAACCATCAGCTAATAACTTTCACACAACACGGATTTAGGAAAACATATTCATGCCTGTCTAACTTACTCACGACTCTAAATGACTGGACGCAAGCACTAGACCAAGGGGGTTCCGTTCATGCCGGTTACTTAGATATATCTAAAGCATTCGACAGAGTGAATCACTCCTTACTGCTTCAGAAGCTGCAGAATGTTGGCGTCATCGGAAACCTACTAACATGGTTCACAAGTTACCTGTCTGGACGCAAAGTAAAAGTCAGAATAGATGGTGAAACTTCTCGAACAATTGAAGCCACGAGCGGAGTCCCTCAGGGTTCGGTTCTCGGTCCGATACTGTTTCTCTTATTTATAAACGATCTACCGAACTTACTAGCATGTAAGCTTGTTTTATTCGCAGACGACGTAAAAATCTGGACGAAGGTCAACTCTATCGAGGACTGTCAAGTTCTGCAAGGAGATTTGAATAAACTGCACCAGTGGTCAATCCAAAACAAACTGCCATTTAATTTCCGCAAGTGCAAAATGTTGCAAGTCGGAAAACCCTTTCCCTTTCCCTATACACTTGGCAGCCACCCGCTTGAATGGAGTACATCACAAAAAGATCTCGGAATCTTGGTGTCTGGCACTTTGAAGAACAGCCTACAGTGCGAAGCCGTCTACAAGCGTGCGTGCAGCTTGCTAGGTTTACTGAAACGCATTTTCGGACGTTTCCCACCACACTCACTCGTGAAATTACTAAACACTTACATACATCCTGTCGTTGACTACGCTGTACAAGCTTGGACGCCATGGATGGAAAAAACATCTCGCTCCTCGAACGAATTTATCACAAGGCAACCAAAACGGTTACCGGATTGAATAATTTACCCTTTGAGCAGCGACTGACCAGACTTGGACTGTGCACCCTCGAGCGCAGACGTATCCTACACGACCTCACTCTGACATATCGAATCATCTACGCGAAATCCCACCCTCTCAAACACCTCTTCAAGTTTCGTTCCGTTGTCCCCACACGCAGCCACCCTTTGACCCTTCAAATCCCACACTCACGATTGAATTGTCGTCGTCACTTCTTCGCTGTTCGTGTATGCTTCCTGTGGAATAGCTTGCCGATAGATATTGTTACCTCATCGAACGAGCACATCTTTAAACAAAGGTTACGAAACCTTATGTTGAGAACTACTGCGTTGGCCCCTACCTATTGATGTCTATAAAATTTTAACGCACGGAACTACCGTCCATCCAAAGATTCTTTTCCCTCAGTCTGTGTTGCCATTGAGGATTATTTTTGCTCCACCTATGAAGAACATGGACATGATCATACAAGTAACGATTTTTTTATATAATTTTTTATACGTATATTCTATGCTATTGTACAGCAATTTGCTTTTTTAACCATAAATCTTGAATCTTGAATCTTGAATCTTGAAGTATTTTCGTGAGCTCACTGCAGTGTGTTTTGGTATTGTGCCGATCAAGTTCTTGCCAATTCACTAGTCCAAGCGATCCACGTAGACCAGCGTAGTCGATCTTTCTGAATTGTTTGCAGGACGCACAAACTCGTCTAGCACTGCAAACAAACTCAAAGGCCAGCACCAGATGATCACTCCGACCGAGGGGCGCAATGTAGTCAACACCCTCAACTGCTGTTTTCTCTGAAGTGAAGATTAGATATAAAATTGATGGCAACTCTGATCATCTTCTATGAGTGAAGTCAAACACATGATTATGCAGTGGAATCATGTCGATCACCTCACGAAATTTGTGATCAAATGTGTGTACAAGGTGATCGGATCTGGCAAAGAGATGAGGAAGATTGAAGTCCCCGATGAGTAGTCATTGCGAGCTACGCTTCACTACGGCGTAATTTAGCGCTTGTGATAACCTGTCATTTTTAGTATCATTCGAGGCTGGAGGGCGATATATGATTCCAAGAATGCAATCGTCCTGTGACACATTCGTGAGACTGGACCAGAATGTATCTTCGAAATTAAGGTTTGGATCGTGAATTTTCATGCACTGAAGCCGTTCGTGACAGTATAAAGAAGAAGAAGAAGAAGAAGAAGAAGAAGAAAAGAACTTCATTCGTTAAAACGAATTTTCAGTTAATCAAAAAAAACACAGAATTTTAACACGAATAAGGGGGACGTCAAAATTTGATGGGAAAATTTGAGATTGCTAGTCACATTCAAAATCAAAACAGTTTCGGTTCCGTCTGCAGGCATGTATGAGTTTTCTTTCGCATTATTCCGACCGACGCAGCAAATTCCCCATCCTTCAAAAAACAAAAAAATTGCGCAGCGTTTAAAGCGTGCGGGGCATCAAACGTCCTTTGTTTACATGTTCACAACATGTTAAAACGTTTGAAAAACAAAAGCTTTCGTGTTGACTGAAAAAAAATGCATGAAAACATTAATTTTGAGCACGGCCGATTCAAAGGCTTCGCTCCAAAGCCACACCACCACCTTTTCTTGGGCGATCGTTCCGTATTAGCATCATGTTGGGGATTGAGAGTTCACTGTCAGTCATACAGGATTGAAACCAGGTTTCAGTAACATCGACGAGGTCTGGCGTGTATCGTTTGCACAGCTCGGTCAGTTCAGTCAATTTGTTGAACAAACTTTGAGCATTGGTATAGATGCATTTAAGTGAGTTTTTAGAATGTAACACCGAGTCAGTATTAGTATTTATTGGTCCGACGATGTTGACGTCGGACCGAGATCGTTTTTTGAAGCAATTTGAAGTAATTTCGCGGGCGAATTTGCACCAGTTTCGGATAAATGCGTATATAAAGGCTCCAGCTGGACCTCAACAGCGGCTTTTGAGTTGCACAGTCTAACGTTTTCAGGTAATCTGTTTCTGTTCAATTTTAGCTTGCTTCGAACATCATCCGCCATGCTACTTGGAATAAACGTAACCTTAAGTGGATTTGCCCCTTTCCCGTGATAGATCGGCGAACGAGGTATTCTGTATGTGTCGACAACTACAGAATTTTGGGAACCGATATTTTCGGCTATAAATGACCATTGTTTACGGTCGTGCTCTTTGTTTTCGAAGCCCGTTGTGACGCCCAAATTTTCTGGAACGTCAAGCAAGATAATACACCTTAGTGCTGTTTGATCCCGCCTATTCGGTGCTTTTGACCTTTCCCACCAAGGTACGTCAGCATATATACGGTTGTGTAGGTCACTTTGCGTTCGGAGCAAATACGAATTTAGTGGGACATTTTCTATGTCCTTTTCGTTGGCGGAAGTGATTTTAAGGAGACGTGGTTTATCTTGATTCGGGGGTTTCGTATGACGAGTTATTCGAGTTACCGACACGGGGTGTATACTGTCTAGGTCGATTCGATTACAAACGACGAACCCGTTTTCACGGTCATGCTTTTGCCTTTCTTGAAACAGCGTCACCTCTGACTCAGGAATATTGGTGCATATTACACTTAAATATGTGATATGGAACCGTTTTGATTTGAACTTCCTCTTTTGCCTGAGGTTTAGGGCTCAATTCTATCGCTAAACACTTATCACCTTTAGACACCATCTGGGCGAATGTTAGCTTGCTGGAATGAGACGCGTTCACTTGGAGCTCTTTGGACGTAACCCCTGAGTCTGGAATCGATGGTACATTATTGACTTTTTCCAACAGTTCCGTCGATTAATGAAGTTCAGATTGCTTTTTGTTATCTTGAGCATCATCTGCTTCAAGTTGAATTGCTTGGGCAATTTTATCCATCAAGAGTGTTTTAAGCCTTTCCTCAATTATTCGATAATTATTTTCTTAAATTTCTAACCGAGGTTCAAGCCTTGCCTCTTAGGCAGCGTTGTGTGGATTGTCGCTAGACTGTTTGCTTCGACATGAAGTGCATATGTAACAAACACTGTGGAAATCCACGTTGTTGATAATCGATGCCACTTCCTCTGTTAGGGCCTTATCACAATTGACATGTATTTTACTCAGGCGGCCGAAACATTTAACGACATGAGATCTAGTGCTTACCCCTTTGTCGCAAATTTTGCACACATCACGTGCAGCCTTCTTTGTTTGGGTTTTCGGGGTCAACCTGCGTGTCATTGTTTCATTCCGGTGCGGGGTGACTCAGTGCAGTTATTGATCGATCGATAACTAGCGGAGGAGTGAATGCGTTGGATCGGAGTTAAGTGATCCAAACGTTGGAAAGCGAACGAGGTAGGATAAAACTGTTGCGATTTCACGATTTTCGATCTCACAGATTTCAAAATAATATCGGTTGATTCGGAGTGATTTGCTCTTCTCGACGGTATTTGAACAGAAACAATATTCCAAAGTACCGGGTCTGTTGCACGCGTGGGTAATTTGGGTTATAATTCGAAAATTTGTATTTTCAAGGATTCATCTTTCGCGAACTTGAACTTGAACTTGAACTGGAGTTCAATGATATCTGAACCGTTCAGTTCAGAAGAGCGAGTGAGGAAATAGATCCAAAAGTATGAGAGCACAGATTTATGCGACCGCACAGCACAATCAGATATTCGAAATTTGGATACTTATATGTTGCATAACGATTTGACGACACGTGCATATTGACTCATGGTAACTATACAACTTGACTATAATTGAAATTACATGTATATTTTATACCTATTTCCTGAACGTATATTTAGTATGATACGGTAATTGTGAAGCTATGTGCTTTTTGTGACCATAAATTCTTGAATCTTGAATCTTGAAGCTGCGGACGAAAGAACGCACAGCTGAGGATTCCAGACAGCTTCAGCTGGAACTCGATGCCTCACAAGACTGGTCAGTTAGAAATGAACTACCTTTCAATGTCAGAAAATGCAAGCTATTGACCGTTTGTAGACATTCCGAGTTCTATCACAACCTCGGTTTCCATTTTCTTGAAAAGCACTGACAAGTTGAAGGACTTGGGTGCGTGGATGAACCCTTGTATCGAAGTAGACTATACATCTTGACCCCATCCAACCAACTGAAAACAGTTTCCGCCCTATGGAGTTTCACCTGATCCCTTACTAACAATGTTATTCGTAATTTCCAGAATATTCAGTGGTTTTTGTAAAGCTATATCATCTGTAGACCATGACTTGAGTTAAATTGAATTATAGTTATTGGATGAAGTTCCATTTAATTACACTCCCAGTTTTTTGATAATAAAAACAATACGATTGATTCATTTGTATTTTAAAAAATCCAGCGAATGCAGCGTTAAAAATAAGTTTACAAATGCTCAGCATGTGAAAGCGCGACAATGAACATTTAAACCTTTTACTCAAGTTCAATATCTACTCCGTGTAATTGTTCCCTCTTGTATTTTCCTTGAATCTTGAGAACGCAAATTAAAATTTGCTTCCTAAACAATACGCCAACTACCGCCGCAGCAATTATCAGCAACAAGGCGAAAACGATGCCAAAAATTGCACCTGAACTCAATTTCTTTTCAGCAATAGAGGAGAATTTCTTTTGTTTGACAAATTTCAGATGAAAAGCATCCGATGTGAGCAACGGAAACGGTTCCATTGCTAATTGAACTTGAATCGTGTAGTTTGATTCTGTAAGGAAATTGTCAGATAATATTAGAAATAATGAGATGTGGTGTAATCCATGATCATCAGGACAGTTGTCTCCGGTTTTTAATGTTCTCTCTCAAGAGTTTAATTAAGTCAGGCAAGTAAAAATAGATATTGATATTCAATTAAAAACCTGTTTAATTGTCCCGTAAACACCAGGACCGGGGATTGCATTTCGGAAATATGATTTTTTAAAGAAAGTTAATACTTAACCACTAAAATCATGTCCTTCCGGTGGTATTTCAAACATTTCCGCTGAAAGACTCTGTAAATATTCTTTACACTCTCAAATTATCGAGTATAAATGTTTAACAATACGAAGCATTCACAATCCCACATAATGACAAATTTCTTAACGAGTAGATTATTGCAAGTGTATCGCAAACAAATGATGATTATTTGATTATTTAAGTTGAATTGTGTTTAAAATATCATCATGCATTGAGAGTTAAGTATTCCAGAAAGGAGTTTTAAAGATACTTGAAACATGGCGCCTACAATCAATACATCAACTTGTTATGTACAATGGCACGATGTGACCCCATGTCAGTTTCTAACTACATGTAATGAGTGTCTTCGAGTGTGTGCAGCAGCAGAAACAATTTTATAAATGAAAATGTGATGGTGCCGTATTACTTTGATTCTGTGCTGATATCTCAGCACTCTTCGCATATCCGAATTAAACACACGCGTCAATGTTATCACCAAAACATTTAGGTATTATATCAATTCAAACTATTCTGACACTACTGATAAGAGATAAATTTCCGTAGTACTATAGCAATATTATCCTAAAAATTCTGATCAGTGCAGCGAAAAACAGGTTTTGAAAAACATTAACTTTAGACTAGTGACAGAAGGTATTTTGTGTTCATTGATGTTCAACCCACTGATGATAGATAATTGGGAATAGACCAACCTTTCAACTCAGCCTCAACGGTGACACAACGTTGTTCGCAGTCAAATTGTCTCGAAAGCATTCTTTGTTCCTCAATTGATTTATAAAGCAAAGTGTACGCAGCTGGACAGAGGGCAGTCTCCCCACTATCTCGCTCGGTTTCCCGAATCTGTTTGTTTAAATTGACAAGTTTCACATTTGTGAGACACACAGTGAAGCTTAACTTGTCCTCGTTATTTTGCTCAACCGTGAATGCGATGTGTTCTGAACCTGAAACAAGAAACGTTTGAAAAAGAATGGTCATTCGTATGCATTTACTGATGCTATGTTAAATGTTCTTCTGTGAATAAATGTACCCTGAACGTTTAACAAAAAGTTTCGTTTTCGTGTGCATTGAACGATTGATATTATACTCATAAGTGTTGTATCTCTTAGGTTGGTATTATTGTTCTCATAATCGTAACATTATAAATTGAATGATGTTCAAGATCATAGAATAAATAGAATAGATAATGTAATCACCTCCCAAAATTTCCAAATTATATTCAGAACCGACGACATTAGATTCCGCATCCAAACACGAAAATTGAAACACTTTCCCATAGTGGTTTCGATCGATGGTTAATGATATTGAACTGGGCTGACCGTCGACTTCATTTCCATCGTTGTTGCTTGTTCTGAAATAAGATGCATGCAACGTATCCCAAATAAATAGTGTTCAACGTTGTTTTACCAATTTAAAATGAATAAAAAGCTATATTCATAAGAGTAACGATGCCACCAATAATTACAAGAACCACGAGATAACAGGCTTTGTTGGTTGGATAAATTAATGAAACCAATCTCTCCAGGACGTTTATAAACAATTGAATTCATAAATCACACCGATTTGTGAAAATAAATCATCAGTGTGAGACTATGTATGAGTGTGCGGGATGCACACCTGGCTTACGTAGACTTATTTTAGCACAGATCTCGGAAAACTCTTCGAAACCTGTATTGAATATATATACTTACAGCAAGACAAAGATTTTTCAGAGCAATCTTGGGCACCGATTTTTAAACATTTTACCATACTCGACAGAAATATATATAAGGCATCACATTGGTTACTTGCTTTTATAATCTAACCATTGAGTAGCAACTATATCCACATGGATTATGAGATATCGAACGCAGGTGCATTCAATTTACTTAATGCACTAATTAAAATTGGTCGCCGACTTTTAGGAGACAGTTAAAATCTTGAAGGTTTTATGGTATTTCTGGTAATTCGTACGTGATATACGATGGGATTATGATTAAAAATGGCTATCTGCGAATTTTCCAAAGGACTTTCGTTTTTTGGGGTACTTTACGCTAACAATAAACGCCCTATACAACCGTTTATAAATTGTACCACAAACCAGGGCTCCCGAAAATATTTTGTTTCTAGACAATATATACAGCCAAGGTTTCATGCCTGTTTATACGTAGAGTGACACAGGTGAATTTTGACCAATGCTTATGTGAAATGATCTTCAAAATTACCAATGGTCGAAGTTTATATATATATATATATATATACATTCATTGTTTATAAGATCATTCACAGTTTAACCTTATAATGACTTTATTTCCTTTGCGACGTTATATCACTTACAAAGTCGGATGAACGCCTCTCCTATTCTTCATTTTTGAACAATGAATTTTCAGTTCACCCTCGTAAAATGCATACGCAGTGAGGATTCCATTAATTTCTGCAGATATTAAGCGACCCCATCGAGGGTTTTCTTCGAAATTAAAGAATATTTGTGGACCTTCCTGATCAAAAAGATATATTACAATGTCTTTTGATGCATCTGCCAATTCGGTTTCTGCTAAGCATTGGTATTCTCCGGAATCTTTAATTTTTCCATACTGTTTGGAAGTAAAAATGTACATCAAATATTTTTGGGACATCACGGAAGAAAACGTTGAAATTTTACGGTGAGATTTAGAAAGAAATTTCGGAAACGTTTTCAAAATTTCACCTAACAAGTAAGAAATGGTAACTATATTTTTATTCGCATGCAAATGTTCTTTCAATACTATCTAACTGGAATACATTACTTTTTTGGAATTTATTCAGCAATCCGAAATATATTTTTAAAACTTCGAGTGGAAAGTTTTCCTTGTACAACGCAGCGATCTATATTAGCTGTTCGTTCTTTAGTTATAGTCTTCATTGTACCAAGTAAACTAGTACGACCATTCAAGAAAATACGTAATAAATATCAATATAGTGTGATGCTCACATCTCGTTCACTTAGACAACACCACAGTTTTGTCGCTGTCTTCGTCAAGTTGACACCGCGATCCAAATAATGAATTATATAACGAAGCATTACATAATTAATGTTATACACTGTACATAATTTGTATATTTTCAAGGGTTATCAGTATTCCATATCAAAATTAGGAAAAATAAATATGTGTATGTCACGTTTCACGAATATCTTTGATTTTCTACATTTCTAAATTTGTTCTATGAATCGAGGATGAATTTCGGTCAAATTAGTATATAAACCCAAAAACATATATGAATGTTTCTGGTGAAATTATTGGTAATATAACCATGGGGTTTGCTTCAAATTTGAATGACGAAAACCATAGAATGCCAATAACGTTTTGCATTTCTACATTTGAACTTTTTTAGAATTTATTAATAATAATTAAAAAAATATATTACTCACTATCTGAATGGTTTGGCCTTGGCGCTCGGTATCATGCAGAATTAATTGTTTGCTTGTTAACGGTCCACCAGTCTCTTTGCATACCAATGTTGCGGGATCGTCCGCGATAGCAACTTCATTGAGACTTGCATCAGTGAGAACGAAAGGCCTTGGTACTAGAGTTTTGATATACGCATTTTGAATGGCCCAACCGTTTTCGTTGGAATAGTTGCATTGAACCATTGCGGAATATCCAATATTTAAGTTGCCCACAAAGAGTGTCTATCCCGAAAATTGTTGAATATGTGTCGGGGGTTGTGAAAAAATGAATGAATATATATGTATTTTATTTAGATTAATATTGTATTTTTCGCTTATATTGTATGGTGTATATGCTCATCTAAGAAATAAGCATATGAAAACGTTTAATTAGGATTTTGAAAATATGGCAATTTGAGTAAAATAACATAGCATGATTTATTAGAAAAACCATTTTTTTCAAACATTCAAACACACAAATATGCAGTAGGTTGTTCTAAGAACTTTGTATTCAACTTCCGTGTAAGTGTGGCCATGAATTGCTTCGCATTGTTTCATTTGATCAACTTAATGAGCCTACTAGGTGACTTCAAATTTGAATATACTGAATTAAATGACCTGAGTAGATAACACATTATTTAACAACTGAGAATCCGATCAGATTAAAATTGAACAATTAAAAATGTGCAATCCAAATATCAAACAATTGAAACAATAAACATGTGATGATGGTATATGACTTATGATAGACCTCGTCTATCCCCTATCTAATGAATTACGAGTGGTCCCATTCTTAAGGCAATCATGATTTATTGAAGAGGGTATACAGGGAGAAAACAAAGCTAGTGCATATTATTCACAACGTTGCCTAGCATGATAGAAGAAGCAGGAATAATCATTGGCCCTTCGATCTCTGAAAGAAAGATTATTCTTGCTAATCAAAAGCCGCACAAACTTCAATCGTTGGGGTCATGATTTCCTCCTATCCTTCAATCTGGAACGACGGTGGACTTGAACTCGCTATTTTATCAGTAAATCTGCACCGTTCGATTACTGGTAATGTGCAAGTTTTTAAGACAACCGTGGCATTTCGCAACTTTATTCACGTCTGGTGTCAGAGTGGACTACCTCTGTCATTCAAATGCAGAGGCACACTGTAAGCTGTATCATTCTGTTTGCGAATGTTAGACCTTGCGTGAATAACACACTTTCAGCTTTTCACATTTTTTGGAAAAAAATAACACCGCAGCATTTTTTTAGTTGGCAAACGCAATGAACCTCTTCGAAAAAAATCGCTTTAGAACTTATGTTAATGTAGAATAGCATATCAACCTGAATAGGTTAAGCTGGTTAGGATACATTTTACGGATGCCAGACCAACGACTTCCGAAACGGATTGTTTTTCCGACCAAAACATCCGAATTGGAGTAAATCTCCTGGTGGCCAAACCGTCATATCTCATGATCAGCTTAAAATCCTTACTAGTGTCCTTGTCAACCCGCAATTGCATTTTCAGTATAAGATTACTGATAGCAGATGTCGCGGTGAATAGTTATGCTCCAGACTGAGTCCAGAAGCAGTGTTTTGTGGCAATCTAGAATTAACCATTTGCGTAAACGTGTATGTTGCCAGGCAGAATGACGAGAATAGCTTGTTAGTACGCATGTCAGTGAAAGGCGCAAGAAACTGTTATGATGATTTTGCTTTAATCGTTCGAAAAAACTTCAATAGGTGCTTGAATTTCTCGGAACGAATAATAACAATACATTTACACGATTTTACCCAACGACGGATAAAGAGTGACCTCCTCTTAGCACTTAGAACTTAGCATCCACAAATTCATGCCCTAAAACACCTACGAATTACTAAACAACAAAGTTCAGTTTAGAAACTGTTAACCCTGAACGTCCATGCTTTCAAGATTTCATTACAACGTCATGAATATCAGAGGCGTAGGAAAATCATTTGTGATGAGCATTGCGCTAAAAGGCTGAATTTATACATGGCTGTCCTGCAAGATTACGAGACACTGTAAATCTAACAGAAAAATATTACACGGTTTCGCTGAAATGGAAGTGGTTCTGATGGGCCTGGAGTTGGGTTTGCGTGCGAAACGACCTATTACAAGCAGCAAAACCGAGGAGCAGTAAGAACAAGCGGATTTGAACTTAAAATCTAAACTGCATTACAGCTACTTTAAGTTGGTCAACGTTTATACACCGACGCTGTCCGCGACGTCTGTGCGAAAAAGCCGACTAAAGCATTTGCAGAAACTCTAAACCATTTGCTTCCAAGGTGCTGGCAGGCGAAGTCCGTCCACAAAAGATGTCAAACACAAAAATCACCACGCTATTTGAGAATGAAGGTAAGAGAGTAGACTGCAACAATTTTAGGGGAATCTCCTTCCTGGATTTCGTACTCAAACGGTTAAATAAATTCTTACAGAACCGACTACACACTTTAGCTTATTGAATTTACTCTGAATCCCAATGTGGCTTTGCAGGGGAAGGTCAACCGTTGAACATGATCTCCAGCCTGAGACAACTTGAGAAAAATTAGCGGGAAAAACGAATGATATTATACGCTGTTTTTATCGATTTAACGACGGCATTTGACTAGGTCAGCAAATATTGTCTTTAAAAATGCTCGATCTTATAGGCTGAACCAAGACTGCTGAACTTTGTTATTTCAATCGACTCATGGAGGAAATGCTCAGTCCATTTTATGTGTTTATTTCAGAAGCCTTTGAAATTCTCTTGAGGTTCAAAACAAGGTAGTTTTCGTACGCTCACGCTGCTCTGAATTTGCTATATTCTGCTTTTGAAGCACGCCTTGAGGAAGAGAACAATAGCAACGCGAAGTGATGGTATGTTTATCAACCTGAAACGGTTGAGGGCAAAATATAATTCACGGTATGTACAAATCCATGACCTGCTGATTGCTGTAGATGAGGCCGTTATGTCTCACTCCTAAGTGCCCTTCTAAACGATAATGAGCTGTTTTTGTCGGCAAGCAAAGACTTTCTGCTAAACATCAGCATAGGCAAGAGATTGTATCGCATCCAAACATCACTGTTGAAAACTGTCAAATTGAACCAGTACATCCCTTCACATTAGGTGGTTTAACCATTATAGGTAATACTTTGATAGACACGGCGATTGAAAAGCTGATTGCAAGAGCAGCTCTCATTTGTTTCGATTGAACTCTCGAGTTTGGGGTGTCCGCATGTTGGCTGTAAAAAATCGTGGTTTATAATAAATGTTTCATTGTATGGCAGTAAAATTTGGACCGCCCAGGCAGGACACGACCAAAAGCTGAAAGCTTCCCAACTACGAATTATCCGTCGTATATTGAACATATCCTGTATGGACAGAGTGATTAATGATGAAGTGCTTTCAATAGCCAGTCTACAGAGCATGTTCACCCCACTACGATAGCGCCGCATGCGGTGTCCTGCCCATGTCAATAGAATAGAAAATGGTCGTGTTCCGAAAGATCTACTCTATGGTGAGTTGCAATCAGGTAGTTGACCATTGGGCAAACCACACATGCGTTACAAAGACGTTTGCTCGAGTTATATGAAAGATCTTGGCAATGTGCTGCGAATTAAGAAAACTTTGCTCTTGACCCCTCACATTGGATGCAATGCGTAATATGTTATACACCAGCTGGGGAGGAGACGATACAGCTTTCTACTGTTGTACGCAGATCGCGCCGCCAGTGTGCAAATGACCCCAACGTCTGAGTTCTGCCCATCGTTGCGAGCGCTACAAGATAGATTGTGCCTCCAGAATCGGAATGTTTGTTCATTCGAGAGTTCATAGAACAAGTAAATTCATGCGATTGTGATGTATATCGAAGATCGATATCGACCAAAGTAGGGCCAGAACAATGTTAAACTTGAACTTGTGAACCAGCATAATGATGATATATAAATATCATTTGAAATTAAATATGAATTGCTTGTACTATCTAGATGTTTACTACAGCATAATGATAAAAACAAATTTGAAGATACCTGAATAAACGGTGAATGTTGAAAGAAATTATCAAATTGGTAGCCAATCACTCACATTATCATCCGTTAGTTGTAAATTTTCGTCGTTCATAGAAAGCTTCTCACCGTTTTTGAGCCAGGTAACGGTGCCTGAAGGGACGGTTCGTGCTTCATCGATGTAACAATAAATCGATGCTCCATGATCCATAAGAACTTCAGTATTCGAAGGAATTGTTAGAATGGCTGGCTTTCCTGTAATACCGCCAAACGATATTTAGTCAAACTGCTATTTTTTAGGGACAAAAATAACTCCCGATTGCAATTGATTGACAATTGAACACAAACAGCAGGTCTGAAAATATCCGATCACAGTTATTCGATTAAATTATACGGTGTTTTGTAAAAAAATCACAACTCTGAATAGAAAACATAATCATGGTTTTTGTGCAGCCTATATGAAATGATATTTGCAGAAATTCGCTTACTAAATACGCCGGAATGTTCAAGATAATGAATGAAAGTCTTTGAAGTAACGTATTACTATTGTGTACTAAGCTTCGAGTCAGAATTTGAAGCTACAGAACAGCATCACCGTACCATAACCACTGATTTATATTCACCACTAAGAAGGATTGACAAAGAATTCTAATCTGGATTTGGAATGTTTCGTTATTCAACGCTTGCGAGTGGCGTTTGACCGTAAAAATGTAATAAGCCAAGCTATTGAAAATAACTTATCGCTGAGGCGATTGAAATGAAAAGGTTTCGTTAGAATGTTTTCACCTATATTTCTGGATTGAAATCACCACAATCTGCAGTCCACGAACATTTAGAGACATGATGGGTGCACTGATTATCCATGCAGGTGAATACGCCGCCCGACTTTGATCAAAACCATCTACAATCCAGATCATTATTATTTTTTGACAAAGTGTGATTGTGTGCGTCACTTGAATTGTAACTTGCTAGTCTATCTTAACAAGCTTAGTGCATATAATGGTTTCAGCGATTTCTATCCAGATTTGCATTTGTCTATTTCAATCCGTCAATCGCCTTATCTCTTTTCGGTAAAATGTTTTTGTCTAAAACGCTTCTATTTCCAAACTCGATAGTCTGAAATAAACATATTGTTCAAACTGGATAAGGGGTTTACCAAAGTATTGTGTTGCTCACATCCCCATCCCTTACACTCCACCAAGGTGGAGACAGTAAGATCAGGTTCAGTGAGCCTTGAAACATTGGATCAAAGATAAACAAGGTTATACTTGTATGCCAACTGTTATATAGGGTTCGTACAACGAACCACGATGGAAGGCCGGTTACCTTTTCGATTTGTTTGCAATGTGTCGTTTTTATTGATCACAAATGTTTCGATCGAAGCGAATGGCGAAAAAACAATATTTTTGTTTTAAACGTAATATTTTGCATGAAATCTATTCAAAATTAATCAATATGCAAGGTAGAATAACATTTGACAACTTACTTTGTACATTTAGAATAAAATAGTTTGAAGTTTCCAGTAGTTTATTGAGTGGGTGCGGTGCTGCACATCTATATGTTCCAGCATGATGTGTTTGGATGTTGCTGATGTACAAAGCAGCTCCTTTTTGTTTTAAAGTTATTTCGGGAAATCGACCCTGAAATTGGTAGAAAAATCTCACAGCTGTCGTCCGAAATACAATTTGTGGTTAGCAGAATAACCGTCCAAAACGTTTGTGTGAAATTCAATGCTAGCGGATACAGTAGCGTAGACTTTATGTAATAATTTATTTGCGTGTGAGAATCTTTATAAGATAATCCATTAAATTTTCCGTTTCACAACATTGACATGTTTATCATTTATTTTAATTTCTAATCAAATTCTGTAAATTAATATTGTTTAAGATACTTGAAATTATCAATGCGATAAAGTTGATATTGATATATTTCAAATCTTACTGGTTCAATCGCGTCATTGTTAAACGTCCATTTGTTGGTAGGCAAAGGATTTCCAAGCGATATGCAACTCAACATTATGGAATCCCCGACCAACACATTATTGGTTCTTCTTGAAGTATGAAAAATCCTGCTTCTGTCACTAGCTATTCGGTTTTGCGTTGTAAATTGCAATGTTACTTCATGCCCTTTGGTGCTCAGGTCAGAATTCAAATTGTGTGTCTCGCAAACGAATCGTTGAGGTGAAGTTGGTGCCGCATCAGTTGGATACACGTAGAGTACTCCTGTTTAAATCATATATAATAAATTTCACAATTTCAATTGCAGCAGAAATTAATGTTTCAAATGAACAAAATATGTTTGTTGCTTGAATAATTATAAACAAATATCACCTTATCTTCATATTGTGTGATGTTATAGTTCGAAAAAAAGTTTTTGACCTACTACTGTTATTCATGTCCATACAGGAAATTTATAATGCTGTAATTGAGTCATGCTCAAATCCGTTCCAGATGTCTAATCAGTCTGATTTGGGAGATCAACATATCCAAGATGTTCGCAGTGGCAGCCAATACTCGGTTGACCGATGTCATTTTGCTATGACTAATCCGTTAAATTTGATTACACACAGTTTGATTGTGTACGCATACGCCTGATCGATGATGAATTTAGTGAGCGTGCTGAATTGAAGATCACTTATTAGGGTAAAATCAAAAATTAATCCTGTAATATGACTCTGTATTTAAACACACGTTGCTAAATGTATAACTCGTCGATGCAAATATATTGCAACATCAAAGAACGCTAATGTAGTTGGAGATTTGAATGAGTAATAAGTTCGTTAGTGGCGTGGAGTTGAAGTGAAAAAATTGAGAAAAACTAAAAACGCAAGATTATTAGAACCAGAGTGAAACGATTCCAAAAGTTGAATTTTGTGGTATACCAATAACTTAAAATTCATCAACGAAAATGCATGTGTACGATCAGTAAACCAAGATCTCGAAATAATGCCACGAAATCTTACGTTACGAGATCGAGTGGAAGATGGGAATGACGACTTCTCTGCTGCTGGCATTAGAGTTGTGTCAGAACTGCCTACGATGTTCTTGATTTGAGAACCCTTAAAATACTGAAATTGTTACTGCTGATTGCGAAACTTAAATTGAAACGGTACAACTCGACATTGTATTTTTGGCGTTCCAAATTATTTTTCCTATCAAACACGTATCAGACACAAGTGATTCATGATATTCTCCCAGCGCAGTAAGATAATAATGAATATACTCAATCATAAGTAATACTAGTTCACATCATGAACGATTGGATACATTCATTAGATTAGATATTTTTACTGCTCTTTATTATTTTAGGCTAACGATCACGTTGGTATTTCCTAACTGCTACAAAAACAGCAAGATTGTTATCAATGAATTAAAGACGCTTACATTTGAAGAATTATTAACGAGAATATCAGAGTCCCACGATGTACAGTAATTGCTTCAATAATGGTATAAATATATATGAATGATATGCTGAATTGTTCAGCGGAACAATGTCGATATGTTTGCTCACGTTGTAATTAGGAAGATGCGCTCTGTTTAGGCAAGCCAGTATTTGCAGAGAGATTTATGAATGGTTATAAGAATTGAAAGGCTATATTCCAAAAGATTTGTAATATTCAGTTTTATTTTAATTTTTTTATAAACCATCGCAGAGTAAATGTGCTATTAACTGTCAACTGAATGGAGTGGTTTCTAGCGATATATTGATGTGATTATCTTACATTATCCCTGGTTTCAACCAAGCATCATTGACCTAACTTGAACATACACGTACAAAATCACCAAAAAAGTTTTTGTCGTTTCGCAGTATGCTGTAACTAACGGTTCCAACCTCGATTAATACAGTTTTATTTGAAGTGGCCATTTAACAGGAATGAAAATCAGAGTAGATCGTCATCATAATCGTTTGACACCTGGTCTATGTTTTGCACTAGTTGTACGGAGTCAAAAGATTTGTTCTCTCGATGAAGAAATTGGCAACGAATGAAATAATGTTGAGGTCATATAATCATATTTGAATTCAGTCCACAGCAGCGGCGTTCGGGGATCGTTGATTTCAATATACAAATTGGTTGCCCTTTGGTTTATAATCTAATGTTTACAATCGGTCAAACTAATTCTACTTATGGAACAACAAATTAGGCGCCCCACGCGATTCGGCTCTTATTTCAAATTGAAGTATGATCAAATTTTATGGGATTTGCTGCGTTCGAAGTAATTCATGTTTAGGCACGATGATGATAAGCTGAAAATATCGCTTAAAAATAATTACAGACATTTCACAGACCCAACTCCTGCTAAACAAACTTGCTGAAATTGTTACACAACGGTACAAGTTACGTGGTACGAGCTAATGTTCGCCCGTGTTATCTACATATATCCGGAGATTTTGAATTACAAGATCATTGTCAACTAATGCTGAAACTACAGCATGGGGAACAGTAGCAGACAGATTCACGTGAGGATTGAGTGTAACTTGTCTGTCCACAACCCAACTGGATGAATAACTGTTGTACTTTCACAAGCAATCCATATCACAGTATGTTGCAATGTTTGGTCCTCTTGATTGCAATTTGTCTCGTTTACATAACTACCATAACAAACACGCGCACTTGAAACGTGATTTTTGCAGACATTATAAAAATATAAATTTACATAGAATCTTGTCTGGACGGTTCACATCTGCAAACTGATTTGATACTTAACTAATTGCGCTGTAACCAAATGCTGAATAAGGTTGACACGAAAGATATTTGGAGGTTGTGCTGCTTGTGTTCGCGAATTGAAAATGTTATGTGCGTGCACGCACCAGTTCGTTGACTGGCTACATTTTGAAGTCACTTACATGACTACTTCAAAGCTTGTGTTTGCTCAAATATACTTTTAACAATGTTCATGCAACCAAACTCGTAATCGGTTTTCAGAGTTTAGCATAGGATGTACGAATGCAAAATCGGAACGTATTCTACGTGAAGCCGTATTTACACAATTCAAATGCACAAGTTCACACAATAAAACATCATTTTAACTACCAACACACCCAACCACTTAATATCTGCTGTGAAAAGCAGATAGATTTGTTGTAAACAAGAATTGAGAGACAATCACATTAGGGCAAGATCTCTTTTAGACAAAGAACGAACTTCGTTGCGTCATCACATTAAGCACTATGTTAAAATTCTCTGCATATACGTATAGCGATGTAGCGTGGCATTTACTACGTTTTGATATGTTTCATGTATTGCGCAAGTTGTACTGAGCAAAGGGCTTTTGAAAAATGACAATGTCGATATCATATTTTCATACTTGCATTCAGACCACAGCAGCGGCGTTCGTAAAACTTTGCTATCAGTATACAAATTGGTTTCATTCAGGTTTACATTCTAATGTGCACAATTGGTCAAACTAATTCTACTTATGGAACAAGAAATTATGCGCCCCACGCACTTTAACGCTTATTTCAAATTGAAATATGATTACATTTTATGTGATTTTCTGAGTTCAAATTAATTCATGTTTAGGCACGAGGGTGATAAGCTGTAAAATGTTGCTAACAAGAATAATCAGAAACATATCACAGACCATAGGTGTAATGGAAAAACGAAATACGTAAAACAGAACCAAGTGGAAGCACATGGAATCGAAAATTCTCATAAATTACACTTTTAATATCCATACACATTATTTACAATCTACACATAAATCGATTCCAATTCATTCATTAAGGCTTGAGTTCTTATTTTAAAGCACGAGACAACCTCCCCACACTTATACGAATAGCGTATTGCAAACCTCAACCTATTCGACTCTCCTTACCGACGTCTTAGAGGTGATCTGATCCTAATGTTTAACATACCACTAGCTATCCCCTTAATACACTATTCACAAGACAACCACCAAG
>JACCGJ010011002.1:25000-36965 GCA_013407085.1 Atriophallophorus winterbourni | reverse complement strand
ATGTATATCAAATCATCTAGCTGATGTCAAAAACTTCACATCTCGATTCGGATATGTTTGGGACCGATTTATAATGCAATGAAATTTGAGTGCAATCGGTTAGAGCAGTTTTGAGTAACGTTTCACTTTTGACACAGAAGCTACGTCAGACCAAGGGTGATAGTCAGGACAGGTAACATGATTAAGTAGTAGTCAATCTACCACCCCTTATTTGACCTTACCGCTAAACAGTTTATAGTACGCCTACAGTGTGTCACGTCTCGTGGGAAAGACCGGGATCAGTGATCGATTTTCCTCCTTGTGTGTATCCAAGTCAATTTAATACAAGTGAACACGGTCAAGGTCAGTTGACACAGTGTAAAAGTACATAAGGTCAAATCAGTGGTGGGGTGTTGACTACTAATTAATCGTGTTCCCTATCCTGTCTATGTCCCTTGGTCTGACGAAGCTTCTATGTCAGAAGTGAAACGTTGTCCAAAAACTGCTCTAACCGATTGCGCTCACACTTAACATCTCATTTACCGCAATAGCAGTCTACTTGAAGTCGCCTTGCTGGTTTTATATTTCGTGAAGCTTGATTACAACCATCGCTCCGTCAGCATAGACAACTTAGCCGCCGTAGCCTTACCATGTTCTGATGACCCGCTTTTAAACGTGCTTCTGCGTTAGACAGTTTGTCAATCGACGGTGTGTTAAAAATCTGAGAGAGGCATCTGATTATGTTGGCTAAAGGATTGCTTGAACGAGTACTTATGCTTTTCCAAGATTCAAGATTCAAGATATATGGTGAAAAAAGCAAATAACTGTACCATGCCATAGGATATACGTGTAAAAATTATACAAATCGCACTTTAATATTTGTGCTCATGTGTCTCAAAGGAGGAGCAAAAGTATGAGCAGATCAAAGGAACCCCAATAGGGTCACCTCTCTCTGTACTGATAGCGGAAGCAGTAATGCAGAGATTGGAACGCATTGCCATTCCTCTAATTGAACCGAAACTTTGGGTACGCGACTGAACTGCGTCTTCACAGGAATACAGTTCACAAAAGAAACTGAAATCAACAGGTGACTACCGTTCTTGGATGTCCTCGTAACTAGAAACGACACAGGATCCCTCCAGACAAGTGTCTACCGAAAGCACACACATACGGACCAAATCCTAAACTTCAAAAGCAAGCATCCGATTGCACACAAAAGGAGCTGCGTACGAACGCTATTCAACCGAGCGCAGACGCACTGCAACTCGTCTGAAACGCTGGTAGAGGAACAAATATACCTTTTCAAAGTCCTGAAGAAAACGGCTACTCGAAGAGCTTTATACTAAGATACAAATCTCCAAGAAGCTTGCCTACGGAACAACCAAACGCACAGGTCAGGAAACCTTTACCTTACATTGAGAATGTTTCAGAAATCGCTGCAAGAGTACTACGACCACTCGGAATCAATGTTGCACACAGACCTACGCGAACACTCCACAATCAGCTGTGCAAATTAAAAGATAGCTTCAAAGAAGAAGACAAAACAAACGTGGTCTACAAACTTCCATGCGCGGATTGTGAGATGCATTACGTAGGACAAACTGGAAGGAGGCTGGGTACCAGACTGAATGAACACCAATCAGCGGTAAGGAGGCACGACTATAAATCGTTACTATCAATTCACGTCGATCAAGAGGGACACCAAGTCAAATGGAATGGAACCAGAGTCATTGCAAGGGGACGCACGCGCCACATACGGGAATTCCTCGAGGCGTGGCACTCTACAACGCGGTCATTGAATCAACACGTTCAATTGGACGACATGTATGTGCCAATGAGAAACCGAACATTAAGACGCGTGACCTTGAGATCAACCAATTACGAGGAAACAAACAGAACGGTCAGCATATAAAATCAGAAAACTCGACGGTTAAGAACACTTTGCAAGAAGTTCAGCTGACGATGTCATCTAGCTTGATGACGAAACGTTCTACTGTTACAATGCCAGCTCAGCGAACACACAACACAGAACATCCAATTCCTGAGCTAAAAGTATTCGCTTCAATATCAAGCAAAAGTTGTTTTAATTGTGACACGGGGAGGGGAAATTTCGATATGTTTGGATAATTTTTTTCTAGGTGTGTGTGTGTTTGTAAGAAGGAACCACCCAGGGGCTTTCGGTAAACTGGATCCAACACAGTTGCACAAACACGGCGCAGTATTGTATACACAATTAATACTGGTTTTGGAATGTAACGATGATTTAGTCCGACCCCCTGAGAGCCGGACCTTTGTCTTTATTTGAACCATCATCTAATTTTGAGTTTTCAGTTTCCTTGTACGCCAATGCTTCAGCTTGTGTTTCTGAGGCTGCTTTTAATGTGCTTATTCTGAAGTTACTGGGAATATTTTTCCGGTGCAGTCGCCAAGTATGTCTGACGACGTCTGTCAGAGCACTTGTGAGGAATGTGAGTTTCAAAGGATTTGGTCTGTCACCTTTGTAATTGGATGACCGAGGTATTCTGAAGGTACTCGCAAGGACACACGCCAGCCCTACTGTCGGTTCTGCGATGTAAAGCCGCTGTTTGTAGTCGTGTGGTGTTGTTTAACAGCCTTCATCGTATTGACAGCTTCTGGAACGACTGAAAGGATTATAATACGCTGGTTGCTCTTCTTTCGAACACCGAGAGGTCCTTTTCATTTTCCACCAGGATATATCGGAGTAGGTTCGATAATTGCACTCTGGATACCGACGTAGAAAGTAAGAATTTAAATAAACGATTTCCGTATCCTTCTTCCTGTTTAGTGTTATTTTCAGTAGACGTGGTTCACCGAAATGTGTGGAGCTAGGGTAGCGAACCGAACGTGTAACTGTTGTAGGTCTGATGGTTTCCAAACCCATCGTCTTTCAGAAATCGGACCATAGTTCTAGGTTGTGTCTCTGTCTATTCTCAAAATGTGACTCGCTGTAAATTGGTACAGATTACACTAAAATGTTTTGCGAACATTTGCGCTGTCATCTTCGTATTTGAATCCGATGGTTTCAGCTGAACTTTCAACTGAGCTGGTAGCTTGGTATTCTTTACCATTTTAATGTCAAAAAGTTTAGGTCAGACATGTCATTGACAGTCGGTTTTATATAGGTGGAGTCTTGATGAGGGCAGCGCTCTGCAAGACACTCTGGTAGATTTATAACCGTTAAGCGTTCGCGTAGAATAATCTTCTGAAATGTTTTTTTGTCCGGTTTGCATTACAGACTATATTTTCCGATTTTCCAGTAGTTGTACTTGTAAACCAGGAGTTCTGAGCTGTAACTAGAGTTTCAAATGATACCTTTAATGTGTGTATGCTGAGCTCTAAGCTCAAAATGCGATCATCTAGGTTTCATTGCAGGACACTTTCATATGTAGAAGATGCTTTGGGTTATAGCTAAAGTTCTGCATACTAAATATTGCAAAGAATGAATGGAAATTTTAATTTGGTCCAGAAGTATAAAATCCCATTTTTATATTAAACTGACAAGTTATCACACTAATGTGACCAATCACGTAATCTTAACCCGACCACGTGACAATCGAATCGATACACAGTCATCCAAAATTGATGATCGATCAACCACCGTATTCCCTTTCAGCAGTGAGGAGGTAAGACGGCGATGTTGGAACAAACCAGCGATTATTTGGCGAGAAAACTCAGGGAAAATTGGTTGAATCGATGTCCAGATCTGGTAAAACCCGGGGAAGATACAGATGATTCTTTGACCAATTTAAGTTGGCTACAGGTGAGTCAAGAAGCTGGTTTTTGAACTAACTGATTCATCTCTTGATAATAAACTAGAAGAGTTGTTGGCCTCCTCCGGTCGATGTCGACCATGGATGTACATCACAATCGCATGATGTTTTTCATATTATACAGCTTTTGAAATGACTAAACAGTCCGATTCGGGAGGAACAATCTCTCCCAAAGTGCTTGCAACGATGGTCAGTGGTCGGTAGTAAGGCGTCAGTTACACACCAGCGGCGTGATCGGCGTTCAGCAACCGAGAGCTGTATCTGCTCCTCCCCAGCTTGAAGACGACACTTTACACAATGCCTCCAATGTGAGCGGTCAACTTGCCAGCTCAATGCCAAGAGCTTTCATATCTCTTTTGCGAACGTCTTTGTACTGAAAGTGCTGTCTGCCCAATGGTCGACTTCCTAATTGCGACTTACCATAGAGTAGATCTTTCGGAATACGACCATTTTCCATTCTGTAGACATGCCCAAGCCAGGTGGCGCTGTCGTAATAGGGTGAACATTCTCTGTCGCCAGTATATATTAAAAAACTCAGCGCCCTTCATGATCCATGCAGTAATTTAGCAGCTTAGGATTGGTCAAGTAATTGCTATTTATACATGATCATTGTTTGAACTAGAAGCTTTTTTTCTGAGATAACGTTACGAATAAATTACGATCTAATCAATTCGCTACAAACCTGTTTTTCCTGAATGTGCTTCCCCAATCGGTCACAAACGTTTTTCAAAATATTGCTGATCAGGTCTTTATTTCTTTTTGGTTATGCTTGCGTTTTTATACTTAATTAGAGAGTTCGGTTGGTACAATCGCATTTGCTCACGCATATGAGTGATGCTGTTAAACCTATCGGCTAGGAAGAAAAAGCCGTATTTGAATACATCTCCATCACACAGATCAAAGGACCGGTTTTGTAGTTCCCGCACGAGTTGTCTTGTCCGGGTTTCACACAGGGTTTCAATAGCGTCCAAATTTATTCTTGAGGTCAAACATTCCAACGGTAATCAAGCTCATCTACGAATCTCACAACACATGAGAGCGCCAATTAGTTCATACTCTATCTACGATTCAATTCACCACAACTAGGACCCAAAAATGTCATTACCGGTTGGCACTTGAATCTGATTTTTCATTTCGTTTTATTGCCAAACAGTTTAATTTAGGCCCCAACAACTTTGGGCTTGTTTGACCGACTTAGACAAATTGCAGATCGTTTGGAAGGGGTTGAGATTCTATACCATTTTCTGTTTCGGATACTAACTCCACTTAAGTTCTTTTATGGAATTTTTGCCGAAATTAGTATTCTTCAGGGTTCTCGATTGTATATCGTGAGGCGTTTTCCCCTTTCTTGGTTTTGTCTTGTGCCCGAAAATGGTGTTCTGCATGGTTATTTATGTTTAGCACTAATTGCAAACGCTCGTTATACTTTTAAAATAGAATTCGAACAGATTCTTGTTTGAAAAATATAGATAAGCGGAAGGAATAATGCTTTATTACCGCCAAGCCGTTTACATTCACTTTTCTGCTGTTCTCGTTTACCTAACGAATCGTTTCAACTTTCAAAGCATTTATTATTTAAGTGGCTACTTGTAAGTAACCAAAATTCAGAAATATTCACACACACAATATAAGCAATGCACATCAAAATTACGCTTATTAAATATTTGCAGAAGCGTACACATTTCCATCTAGGTGGAGTGAAATTTCCAAATATTATTTTATTATTGGCACGACAATTAGTATCCTCCCACCGGTAATCACTTTGTGAATATCTGAAAACTTCGTCCGTTTAGGCGCGTTTTAAAAGTTGAAGCAGCTCTTAAGATGACGGATTATTAACGTGTAAGGCATTGTGACTTATTATTTGAGTGTGCTATATACGTATTCCATGATAGTTTCTTTGATTGCGAATTGCGAATTGATTCGTGTAAAAGTGACGGTAATTTGTTCCAGAATTATATTACAAATCTCCAAATGTCAAAGTTCATATGACACACTGAATCATATTTGTAAAATGATCTCGTGTTCGTTTTATTTCTGACCGTGACAAATTATCGAACGGTCCTTATCGTACGTTTGCTTATCGTCCAGACTCATCTTTAAAGATTAGCGCGGGCCATTCGGTTTAAGATCGGGATCTCTCAATCTTTCGTTCCTATACCGCTGAGATTTAACAGTCTACCTGCGAGTTGAGTAATACTTGGTGGCGATTTTCGCGTACCTACAAAGTTATTCATAGTGAACAGTTTATTGGATGCTGGTCAAACAAAGGTGGTCGCAACTCAAGCGGACAAAATGTTCTGACTGTTAGCTCTAAATGTTATTGATCGAAGGCTTGATTGACATGTCATTACAACATGGAGCATACATTTATGACCATAAATTGAAAAAGCAACTTCATGCGTATTCTATCATCAGCTGCATCGTAACGTGTTACCTGTCTGAGGCTTTCTTCGATAATAATAAAGAAATGATGATGATGATGATGTTGATGATGATGAAGTTGATGATGCTTATGATGATAACGTTAATGATAATGATGGTGATGATCATGTTCATGATGATGATGATGATGATGATGTTGGTGTGATAGAGATCATGACGATAAGAATTGTTGAGATGATGCTTATGATGAGGATGATTCGGATAAATTTGCTAAACTTTGATTCCCGTCATAAATCCTTGTCAAATGTTCACCATCGCTAAATGTACTTCCAGTGACTAGCGCCCATTTTACGCTCGTGGGATTAGGACATCTCTAAGCATTCGTTTACAAATGTAGCTCGTATCTGCTTCAAAAGCTTGGTGAGACATCAACAATTTGAATGGTACCCTCAGATAGATAGTAGATAATCTAGCATTTTGTATAATTACGTTTTTTTACTGTCTCCACCCGACGATGGCAAACAGCCTGAAACCGGTAGTGGTGTGTAAGTGATTGAGATGTGAGCACCACAATACATTGGTCTTTTATATGCGCCTCGAGCGCTTGGCCAGGAATCACTTCGTGATTCTCTATTTGAACATCGTGGTTCTTTGTAAGAATTGTTGGTTGAGTTTCGGAGATAACCTAAGTGCAAAATATTCAATGCATCCTGCTTGGGAACCGATGACAAGTTTTCATGCACAAGAAAAGCTTCAAATCTGCTTTAGTAAATGCCTCAATGATCGTCTGTACCAAGTCTACTTCCAGGAATTTCGAAGAAACAGGGTATGTCGATTTTCACACAATTCTAAAACTTCGGTTCGAGTGCAACTCCAGTTTGACTATTGAAAGTCGCACGTATAACCAAACACTTTAATCTTTGTTGTTCGATCGTGGAAATGAGTGCAGAGGCGAAAAACAATTAGCCCTAGTGACCTTACAACAATTTTCTCCAAGGTCATTTTTATCCAACCACCTGGCAAAGCTTTTCACATTCAAAAAATACAACAACTGAATACTTACCAGAATAATCACACGAAAACGTACTATCATGCACTTCCATTTACTTCAAATAGTAATAAACTTAAGCCGGACGAAACGTTTGATATATTCGCAGGATAAATAAAGTTTACCGAGTGTATCTTTTCGCAATGCCATGAGCAATGTTTCACTAACTGAATTTCTTGGTCACTTTGTAAATTAACATCTCCTGGGTACATTTTAATTCAAAAACTTAAAATTAGGCTTGCAATGTTTTGTTTACAAATCCAATGAGCTGAGATATTACTAAGAAATTCAAAACCAGCACTGTCAGAATATATGTCAACGGGCCAACAGATTGTTACCTATTCTTCGAAGAATATTTGGAAGATTCTCTCTGGTAACATTACCAAGTATAATGAATGTCTACCTTCACCCTACGATGGAGTATGCGGTAGAGGTCTGAGCTCCTTGGCTGCGAAACGATATTGCTCTCTTCGATAAAATCTATCATAGAGCAACAAAGTTAGTGATGGTTCTTCGCAATGTTGCGTACACCGAAAGATTGCAACGTCTGGGTCTATGCGACTTTACCCAAAGTTGGATAAAACGCGATATTATTTTGACCATTAGAATTATGGCTACTAAAGGACATTCACTAAAACACTTGTTCGATGTGCGTGATTGGAAAGTGACACGCGGACATATCTTATCCCTTTACGTTCCAAGTTCCCGTGTTGATTGTCGGCGCCATTTTTTCGCCGTACGTGCTATATTACTTTGAAATTCCCTACACCAACATGTGGTGGACTCTCATTGCCTGGCGGCTTTCAAAGCGAAATTGGACTTACATATGCAAAAGAATAACATTCATGAGCATTACATTTGATTTTCACTATTGCTTTTATACTATTGTATTTTTCATGTTTTTATTCATACCGTAATCCTGTGCAGTTGTAAAGTATTAACTTTTTTAACCATAAATCCTTGAATCCATTGACAATAAGAATGAGGAATTTCTCCGATTCAAAGGACTTTAATTTTCATATATATATATATATATATATATATATATATATATATATATATATTTCAAAACCCGACACATGTGGCACGCAGAACCTGTGCTTATCTGCGGTTTTCAGCATTTTCATTTATATTATAGAAAAGCTCCAGCATTTTGCAGTTTTTCGTATTTCGCAATGTTCCATGATTTATACGGATCACTAATCGTTGGATTCACAATGAATGATCGCCTCATCGAAGTCAAGATGATTTGACGTTTTGATAATTGATCTAACTATCCAGCGAGTTGTAAGGTGAACACGATCTAATCTTTCTGATGTTCATAATTGATTCGCCATCCTACTAATGAGTAGCATATTGGTAAAAAAATATATGAGAGTGCTCACGACAGCGTGGTGGAATTTACGACAAATTGAATCGCTTAGCTTAAATTGTTCACTCTAAAAATTGTCCACATAGAAATTTGATTTTGCTCCCACTGTTCAACATGTGTACTTTTCCATGTTTCAGTGGTTTCAAGACCGATTAATCTACTTTCGACTTGATGGCATACACAGATAAATAAAAGTGCATCCACGGAAAATGGCCGTGAGGCCATCAAATCTGTTGGGTGATGCGTCCTCACCCATGACATATGCGACCTTGGTAATGTCCTTATCCGAACATTGCGGATGCATGCTGTGACATATTGTAATTTTACGCTTCAATGTCGTTACCGATTACTTCGCACACCCCTTTCTGTCCTCTATATAAACACTCGCCCTGTCCAGCTCTAAGACCTGAGTCTCGGCTTGGTCATTTCATAAACATCCTGTGTTGTTTTGCTCTCTGTCTGAGTGGGATTGGTCTCTCGTACCATCTAGTTGAGCACCTGGCACAAGTGTCTCTCGAATGCAGTACATAGCAAAATCTGTTCAACACATAATTTGTACCTTGTTCAGAAAATTCAAAATTTAAAAATTCTGAAAACAAACTGTTCCCCCAGTTTTGCCATTTTTCCTAGTGTTAAATAATCACAACGCATAGTAGTCTACCAAATGTATTCCATATGTACGCTATTGGGCTCGATTTCAATTTAAAACTCAATGCTCTTCCCGCGACAATTTAACTTTTCTTCATATCGCAGGTCTGGAACTGCAAATATACTCCGTTTCGGACCACAAACTCACATTACTAAGCTATTCAATGAAAGTAGTCCGTTCTGTTTTTGATTGTAATGTTTTACTAAATTTTTTCGCACTCATCCTTGTTTTTACAGAGCCTTTCTTTGACAAACTTCACTCTAACCGCTGGACAAAACACTCCACTCAGGGACCCATCCCCATTTCCGGAAATACCCTCAAGAACCAATCAATTCTCATCAGGAAATCATACCGAGTTTAACCAAGCTAACTGGACACCGATTGCTTCAACAATGACAAACATCACAGTGGAATGTGAAAAACAATATATCGACCTCTATTCCACTGGCCCGACACACGCACGACCGTCTGTGCTGCTTCAGCCTCGGCGACATCGGATCAATAAGAGCTCCATCCCAAAATATTCAACCATTCAAGGAGGAGTAAAAGCAAACAAATACTTCACCCCCATACTAGGAAAATCGAATCGTGAGTTCTTCTCACCGCGGAAGAGATATTTAATCCACACGATTCTACAAAAGTCTATGAGCAACCGTGGATCAGAGGTAAACCTCAAGTCGTCAATGCCTGTGATTTACTCGCTCCAACATGGTGATCAAACCAGCGGTGAGAACATTTGTACAACCGGGAACTCCCTTCAACTCATTCCAGTATACCCTCTCAATCCTGCGAACGAAAATGACGCGGCAGTTGACGCGGAATATTTCGACGTTTCCCGCGACACAATGCTGCCCACGATCGACCAGATTTCTCAATCAATGCGTGACAAATATCGCAGTGACGGAAAACTCATACCGCCGTTCACCCAATGCGCCATGATATTCATGTGCATGCAACAGTTGAAGAAACACAAAGTCACCTTGGGGGATATGAAATCCTGGCTGGTGGATAATTTTGCTTGCTTCAGGAAACATTCTCCGAATCTACTGGTAAGCCATGAAACATTATGTCGTTTTTTGTGTGTCTTTGATGAGAAATAGTCCACAGCGATGCAGATAGATGTGTTTCTCTCCCCCGCACATTATAATTCATAGCTAGTTTCTGGCCGACAAACTAAAAATGAACAAGCATTGATTCTTGAAAGTTTTGTAAGTCGAGATAGTCAACGAAGGCAATCACAAGTGATTCTGTTTGTATGCTTAAGAACCTCCAGTCCTCAGCCCCAATTAATTTTCATGTTTGAAACATCATACAGCTGTGAGGAAACTACAGGATGATGATGCTCATGAAGTAAAAACTTATAAAAGTACGAAAGAAAATAGTGACATTCATAAAACAATATTCCAAATCAAGGTAATTCAAAGTAATTCATGGTTTTTATGGTTTAAGATGCATAAAGCTTAACAATAACCGTTGGATGAGATAAGGATTTAGATTAAGCAGTACATATGTTTTCGGGAAACGAATAATTCAATAAAAATTCGTCTAATTTCGTTTTAAAGTCATGCCAGCTAGTGGAGTAAGCAACAGTAGAATGTGGACTGTTTCAAGGAAAACAGACACGGACATAATAAAAATACCTTCTACAGTTTAGGCGGGAATGGGGTACCGTCAGCATTTTTTCATGGGTCCGATACTTTCTCGTATCCCTTCGAGTGAATAAATCCTGTAAGGGATGGTTTGGGGTATGGAATGTTTCTAATGAAAAAATAGCTCACATGAATCTGTTCGACTTCCCCTATCAACGAATCAGAGGAGAACTAATTTTGTTGAGTGGTGATAGATTCGCTGCAAAAGTTCTACATCCTTCTTGAGCAAACAAATTTCCAAAATACCGGTCTGAGTAGATTTAGGACACGTGTTGTTTTTCTAAAGCAAGTGTTAGTTTTGAAGTGTGGTTTTTAAACTGGAGCATATCCAATTGTAGTTTTCAAGACATGTTAACCTATATGGTATGTGAACTCTACTCGATTCCGCAAATTCATGATCCTGCATTTGTTGAAGTTAAATGGCAGTTTGTTCTTCAACGAACAACTGTGAATCTTAACAAGACAGGGCTACAGATACAACGCCATATCTTTATGTCTTCCACAAATAACGGAATGTTACATCGAACAAATTCCGGTACTTCATTGACATAAACCACAACGAATAACGAGAGTCTGATTTCTTGAAAGACGGGGAACTGAATCTGACCGAAAGAAATTAAAGCAGTTATGTAATACTGAATGATGTACAATCAGATCTTTAGATGTTTGCACGCTCGAGTTATCTCCTCTGGCGTTAGTAGATGTAGAAGTGGATCATTTCCGGTTTGGTGTAAGCAAACATGTTAAGTAACTCGGTGTGTTCAATTGTGAAAGATAATGCAGTTTGAGTGTAGAAACCTACTCCTGGAGTTGAAAATTCATGTAAAATGTGGAAAATCTCGTTGCACAAGGATAAATCCTGTTCTGCTAAATCCTTTCGCTTTCATGAAGACCAGATGTGGAGTGGATCTTTCATCACGAGGCGCATTTATGTAATAAAGATATTTGTAAAGTTTCAGGCATGAAATTGCGGACGCAAGATACAACACGCTTAGGGTAACCGTAGACTCAGATACCGACGATTTATTCTTCAGTAGACCAGACGAGATCTTGCATGGGAAGACGATAAGTGTGGTGCTAACATTTTACGGC
>JACCGJ010011002.1:0-22500 GCA_013407085.1 Atriophallophorus winterbourni | reverse complement strand
GTACGCCTGAGATGGTGTTGGAAAATGGATTTTTCGTAACAGACGCTGAGAAAGCTGATGTTAAGGGAATCGGGGACATTGAATTGTTATCATCTTCATATAATAAAGGAATGCATGGTTGTATTGCAGACTTTGTTTCACCTTCTACAATCGCTGAAGAAGCAACTTGGATAGATGAACAATGGAACTTCAAGGATCTCGACAGCATTCTTGGTCTTGCCTGAAATCTTCGCTACATAGCCTTCCTACTCAAACCAAAGAAGTATCACCAGAAATCTGAAAAGCATTGCCATGCTCTTGATCAATTTGATCCATACTTTCCAATTGGTTTTTCCTAGATTTCTTGCCCGACCAATTTGCACACAGAATACTGCAACATAAAGAAATCTTTTTTATTATTAAATGTTCAGTAGAAACATTTGCGTTTAAATGTTTCTAAATTTGGTAGAGTAAATGTGGATGTTTGCGAATTTTATTTTCATCTACGTAAAACTGTGATTTCCATACAGTGATAGTGACTATATTTGCAATAAAATAAATGCTACAAAACAGAAAAAATGTGTTTTTGTTTTTAGTGCTTCTGTTTAAAGGATAAGAGGATGATCTCTGATCAGCATTTACTGTCTTGTTGTTGGCCTCCATCGGTCGATATCGACCATTGATGAACATCACAATCGCATGAATTTTCATTTTCTACAGCTTTTCGAATGACTAGACCGTCCGATACGGGAGGAACAATCTCTCCCGCTGCGGTGGCTACGATAGGCAGAACTCGGTTGTAGGGCGTCAGTTGCACTTTGGCGGCGTGATCTGCGTTCAGCAGCGAAGAGCTGTATCTGCTCCTCCCCAGCTTGCAGACGACGCTTTACACAATGCTTTCAATGTGAGCGGTCAAGAGCAAGTTTTTCCCAACACTTGGGGTCAATGCCAAGAGCTTTCATTTATTATATTCTGTCTAAAGACGCAGTATTAAACCGTGTAGCGAACGCGTACATGCGGAGGCGGTCGAAATTGCCAAGGCAAGCCGACTGGCGGTCAATAATTGGATGGGGCAGAAATCTCCACAATCTGGCGCTCGCCACTGATGCGGTAGTAAATAGTTGTTATTCACCTTATACTATCTAGTTAATTACATTTTTATTTTTTATTTTCAAAAATAGCTCAATCCTAGCCTCGTTATCTTTGTACTTTTACGCATGTTGGCCGCTGTGTCAACTGACCTTGACGGTGTTTACTTGTATTAAATTGACGTGGATACACACTAGTAGGCCAATCGGCCACAGATCCTGGTCATTCCCACGAGACGTGACACACTGTAGGCGTACTATAGGCTGTTTAGCGGTAAGGTTAAATCAGTCGTGGGGGGGGTACTACTACTTAGTCATGTTCCCTGTCTTGAGTATCACCCTTGGTCTAACGCAAGCTTCTGCGTCAGAAGTAAAACGTTACCCATCAACTGCTCTAACCGATTCAGCGACTCATGAGGACCTATTTAAATCATTTACACGTTTATAATATTGTATTTATAACTTGACGTCGTGATATTACATAGTTAATTGCTTTTTCGACCATAAATGTTGAATCTTGATCAAAATGCGAAAATAACTCATTTTGGCATCGGATTAGTCATTCTTTGGTTCACTGTGACTGAACTCATGAAAAACAAAAAGGATAAAAAACAAATTACATAATCGTTCTATATACTGCTTGACCTCTTAGAAAAAATACTGTTGTTTTACCTGAAATTGGCAAGAAGGTGATAACGCAGTTCTTTTTATCGACGTAATTTTGTTAAGCATGAACACAGAAACTCATAACTAATCCGAGAACTACGTGCTGAACAACAGCATCCGTTCTAGATGGCTGGAGTTGTATGATGACTTAGGGGATAATTTACGTCGCATGGTTTATGCGCGTTTTGAATGGATGCAATTTTATCAATTAATTTATAATGATTTTAGATTTATGCTGGAAAAAACTTAAAACGAAACGGAATACAATAGAATGTTCATATAAAATGTAAACCAAATATTATTTCGTGTCAGCATCAGTGAAGTTAAAAGAGGGGGAAACCAAAACCATCATTGAAATGGAGTGGGGAAATGTAGGTCGGAAATGAATGTTTGGATAATTTTTTTATTGCAAGTGTGTCAATCGGGGACAATAAGTGTTTAAAGTAAGTGGAGTAAACGCATTATTATTCAATATGAAATTGTAAAGTTTCTTTGAAGAAAATTTTATTAGGTTATATAGCAATTTTTCGGTGTAAACATTTCTACAATAAGCATACACGGACTGCATAGAAGTACCGACGAAAGTTTTATCGGAGATGTGATATCCGACTGGTCGTATTAGGACTGCTTTCCCTATGACTGAAACCAAATTTTAAGGGGTGCCTGTCTAGGTCAAACGCGAATAATTAAATTGATCTTGGAAAATGATTTGCATTTGCAGAGCCAACCACAAGCGTAACAGAAGTTCGAGGTAAATGCAAATATGTTAGCCGATCAAGATCCGTATGCGCATTTCTTTAAAACAGACACTGCAAAAGTCTGAATGACATGATAGAACTGTGCTCCACCTATGCGCTAAGAAAGTATTTGGAGATATTCGACTCATTCTAAGTTGATAATTTTCACGTTTTGCCTCAAATGTTTGCGCTTGAAGGGATGCATGATTCTCAATTGTTAACCAACATACGTCAAAATCCAATCTAACCTAGTCTTATACGGATCGAGCTGTCGTGAACCAAATCACTATAACAAAAGCTCAGTTCAGGTTTTTCAAGTGGAAATGTAATTTGTATTATTCCAATCTCGGATGAAGATCATTGGCTTCTAGACATATATATTGAATATGGATTATATGAAAACCCGATAGATCGGCTCTGAAACTGTTAAACTGGAACGTTCGGTCTAACGTGGGAATCGTCATATGCGTAAGAAACATATTTGTCATAAACAATGAAGTGTAGAGGATCTGAGATTCGAGTGCCTAGGATAGTGCTGAACAATTCAGCACCGGCAGCAAACGGATTCGGAAGCTAAATCTCGAAAGCATCAATGGTACAATTGCATTGCTCAATGTTTTTTTGCACCGACGCTCTCTGTGACACATGCTGAAAAAGACGATTTTATCAACTCCTTGCAACTGTCATCAAAAACGTGATTTCAATGCCATATTTGTGCTGCAGATAAAGATTCGATTCCATAATTGCTAGAGACGTTCGGAGTAAGTAGAACAAACGATGATGTATAACGACGTTTCAAACTATGGACACACTTCAGTCTTTTTTATTATCTCATTTTTTCTGAACAATTTCACCGCATAAATTATATTGGAAACATCCTCGGTCTAAGCATTTGCATTAGTGGTCTTATTTCTGTTAGGATGACTAATCTAAAATGCGTATTCCTTACCAGATCAAATAAATTCGCAGACTGCGACACTAATTGTTCACAGGTTCGTGCAAAATGGAAGCTTCACCAGACTAGATTTCGCCGCGCATCATGGACTGGGAAGTCGAAGATCGAAGATGCCCTAATGTGGTTGACTCATTTTACATTGTTCTTCCGCTAGTTTTGCCTGAAATGTTTGCGCCTGAAAGGATCCTTGATTCTCATTTGTTAACCAACCTAAAGCAGAAATATTTGTTTCACGAAATACCCAAACAATTCATATACGGATCTAGTTGTCGTGAAACAATTTTAGGTTACGAAACTTGAAATAAACTTTTCAAATATTGTTTGTATGTGATAAAGATCATTCGCTTCTAGACAACTATAAATAACTTAATAATCCAATGATAAAACGTGTTTCTAAACAGTTTAGCTTTGCCCAACATCTGACTTTAAATTTGGGCATCGATAGAACGTTTCCGGTTTGTCGCTTTAGTCTGGGTTTTATTGCGAACTGAAGGGTGATTATTGCGCACACTAACGCGAGATCAGAATCTACACAGGGAATCCAGAATGTGTTTTAGCAATACCTCGCCACCTGTAAGTTATCGCGATATTTTATAGCTACGCCCATGTACTTTGTGATTGCGATCGCCAGGTAGCTAGAGAGCGCTTGGGATATCGAAAATATAACAAGGCAAGCAAGAAGCGTTGGTCGTCACAGAATGACAACAATCTCTCTCCATTGTCTGGCCAGTCGTCTGACATCCCATAGGTCCATACCAGAAACTGTTAATGGTGCGCTATACATCTTACAAGGCATTAGAATCGCTGACAAACACTACTATATACCCCCTGTGTGGGTTTCCATAGTAAATGTATATCGATACCCAGTGTCTCTAGAGAGCGGGCGAGTCCAGACTGTTGTTCTAGTTGTCGCAGGGTACGGATATTGAGCGATATATATATATGACCGAGTTCGGTCGTATTCTTCGTTGCTCTGACATTTTTGTCCATATCTTCGTTGCATCTGCTCGGATTTATACCGTTTAAAGTATTCTGCCTACCACTCGACGACGCCTATCGGATTTCATACTTTTCGATCGCGCAAGCCGAATTACAGCATAGTTACCAGTTTTGACGGAAAAGGACAATTCGTTCGGGCGTAAAAAGATTTTCGCAGAACAAGCTACCCTGTGGATTCTGCTATCATTAGAAAGATCACATTGAGCTACAGGTTTTGACACCTAGCTCCATATTCTATCTTCTGTAATCACCGAGTTATTGCGGATTACTTGTTCAATGCCGAAACCACGCCAGCAACCACTGGCAGCTCACTCAACTCGCATAACACCAATTATCGATCAACCGGCAAGCCCTACGCAGCCCACGAACATGTGCGAACGTGTAACCAGGTCCACCGCCCAAACAAACAAATCGATCAATTTAGCTGTGACCGCGACACGGGATCCGTGTGACCTCTGCATCACATGTCTAACCCCGGTAAGCGTTGATAGCGTTTCAGTTAAATGTGCTGTTTGCGGGTTCCGTCAACGCGTCATGTGATAATAATTTGACTGATGACTGTGTGCGACTTGTGAACGACGAGAAACATCCATCTGTTTGTTATGTTTGTATTACCTGCAGAAAATCCAATGAAGGCGTTCGCCAGAGCACTAAACACACCGTTTGTAAGACAATGACAGCACTCGATCTAGAGAAATCTAAAGGTTTTAAAGACAAAATTGTAAAACGAATATCTGCTCTAGAGCAAAGTCTACAGCGTGTTGAAATTGCTATAAGCGCGTATGAACAGATTTTGCATGCATCATCGCCCGTAGCGGAAATCAGCGATTGAGCAAACGCCGATAAAACACCACAAAAGTCAACTTTGGTTAGTGGTGCATCTCGAGATTATATTGGAGAACGAAAATGACCTGGACAACATACTACTACACTAATACTTTTTAAGGAGTGTTACTGGCTTAAAAATCCGTATTTTCTCTGATCTCCCATGGTGGGAACGCAAATCAAAAGCCACCGATCGGGCATCAGCAAGAAGTTTCGTACTGCTAGGTGTTCCTGAGTGTGCTGAAAATCTAGCACCTAATCAAACATGAAAACACGATCGACAACAATGAAAGTTTATATCCGAAAAAATCGATGTTAATGAAACTGTCGCAATAGATACATTCAGGATACCCAAGTCCATCTAATACAAAAGGGATGGACCCAAACCGCTTAAAGTCACCTTCCGGACTTGCAATATGGCTGATTTAATCCGAGCACAATGGACTCAAAATAGTCGCAAGCTACTAAGTGGTGTCAGAATGAGTGCTCCGAAAACAAATAAACTAGATCCTGCAGACAATATACTACTCACAAGCCCAAGTCATGTCATTTCATTTAGCTCTCCAAAAACGATCTGTGTCCTACTCATGCCGAGTCGGAAAAGTAGAAACGACTTCAACGCCTCAGCCTATACTGTGAACCGGATTGAATTTATGCACACCAACCCTCAATCGTTGCCAAATATATCACAAGTTGAAACTAAAACTAGTCTTTCACATTGTCCATCATTGTTAACCCATAAAACCGTAAAGTGTCTCTACACAAACGCGCAGTGTCTGAGAAACAAAATACAGGAGCTTGATACCGTATGTACACAGCACTCACGGGCTTAGTTGCAATTACCGAAACATTGTTTGAACCTCATTTATCAGACAATGAATTGACATTGAAAGGAATGTCTCTTCTCCGTCAAGACCGTACAGGACGCGGCGGTGGCGTAGCGCTTTACTACAACCAACAGTTGGTGTTCACCTTGTGTTCGCCGAGCCAACAGTTATCATGCAGAGAAATTGACGATATTGACCTACGTGTACAGGATACTCTGTGGTGCTCAATTAAGCTGAGAACTGGAGAGGACTGCATTGTTGGCGTGATTTATCGGGATCCAAGTGCAAGCAACTTCCATGGGTTACTGAAGAGAAAGACCTGGGCGTGTGGATTAGCAGTAACCTGAAGTCTTCACGGCACTGTTCTATTGCATACAAAAAGTCCTGCCAAATCTTAGCATTGCTCAGAAGGATCTTCGGTCGTTTCTCAAAGCAGATACTCCCACGTATAATTAACACCTATATCAGACCAACAATGGAGTATGCTGTTCAAGCATGGTTCCCATGGTTACAAAAGGACATGACCTTGCTGCAACGGGTATACCACCGCGCTACAAAACTGGTGACCGGGCTATACAACAGACCATACGAGGAGCGGATTGCAACACTAAACCTCTTTGACTTTTCGTACCGTCGTCTCAGGGGTGACTTGATCCTGCTTTTCAATATTCTGCATACAGTGGATCACCCACTCGAACACCTGTTTCATCGGCAAGAAGCACGTGGTAGCAGATCGCATGGATGCAAGTTAATTATTCCACACTCCAGATCAAATTGTCGAAGGTTTTTCTTTGCTGTCAGAGTCTGTTTTCTATGGAACTCCCTGCCCCCACATATCATTTGCGCAACAAGCCTGAACATGTTCAAGGCTGAACTTGACAAGTTTATGTTGACCAAACCCAACCTTGCACCTGAATACACGTGCTGACTTTCCTTGTGTATAAAACATTTGTGTTGTTTTTATGAATTCCCTATATTTTTAATCTGTGGTTACTGTAAAGTATTTACTTTTTGGACCATTAAAACTTTGAATTACTTTGAATTACTTTGAAAATCATGTTGAACTACTCCAGAAATTTCGATTTCTGGCTGTCAGATTTCAAACTCCACTGCTAGTTATGGGATATTTCAACCTTCCAAATTTGATGAAGTAAAACGTTCTTTCGACGAAATCGCGCGAGGATGGGTTTCAAGAACTGATCTTCGATATTCCTTTTTATAACCACGTATTTGATAACACTAGATACAGAGAACGTAACAACCCTTCTGTCCTAAATCCCCATCCGTTAACACTTTAACGGGCGGACGCAAAATTTTGTGCTCTGATACTTTTGAACATTACTCGTCACTCGCTGATCCTATTTGGATTATTCTTACGCCATTCGATTTCGCTTGAAGAGATCTATTGGATTCAATCAGTTCTAGTGTCCTGTGATCAATATTTCGGAAGTTACTATTTTCCACATACCGTGGAAATTGTGTGCGCGAGCAAAATTTGTTGTCGCTGTTTTGATTTAGTCGGGACCGATATCGTTCGAAAGAACTTCTGCTGAATTCAACAAGCCGTGCCTCATTTGTGCGAGGTCAAATCTACGGACACCACGACTGTTTTACTCGGTAATTTGCATCCAATACATTGCGATACGTTCCCACGTGAACCTCGCAAATTTCATCTCTCAACCGTGAACCGATCGATACGCGCCTAGGTGTTTTAGTGGAAGCTATCAACACCCCCATTCAACGATCAGACGACCTTGGCCAGACAACCTCAACAGCTATCGGATGTCTAGACCTACGAAAACTACGTGTCAAATTTGCAGAAAGGGGGTAAGTGTGAAATCGAAAGTAGTCATGTGTTATATGTGCTCTACTAAGATCCACACTAATTGCGATGAACTTTTGACTAACGAGGCAGTAGTCATTATTAATAATCCTGAAATCCCAAGTGTATGTTATGTGTGCAGCGTCTGTAGAACAAAGCCGTTAAACTGCGCTGGGACCAATGTATCACAATCAGGCGATCTAGAGAATCGCATCAAATACTTAGAGAACTGTTCCCAAAAATTCGAGGAAACATTGAATTCATTAGTATTTGCCCAGAATAACTCACTGAAAAATGAAAGCAATATTAAACCAACGTTACATCCCGTAACTCCACAAGTTGTGCCGTTAAATAAAGAGAATTTGCGGGAGGCTGAACAGATTGGTGATGCAAAAGCTAGCTGTCACTCAGATGTTAGAAACATTAGAAAGTCGAAGGAGCCTGTACTGACTGTCCACCAGCAGAATTCCCCTACTTCAAAAACTAATACTGAAACGAGAACAAATTTTATGAATCTCAGTGTAATTTGCACCAATGTACCGGAGACATCAGGGACACTTTTCTCGAGTAAAAGAACTCACGACATTGAACAATGGTACCAGCTGTGTTCAATGATGGATATGAGCTCGATACTGCCTCATTCAATAACCCGCCTAAGTCGGCACCCCGATTCTACTCATCTCGACGAACCACGTTTATTAAGAATAACTTTCAAAAGCCAAAAAGAGATGGAAGACGTTCTTCTAAACTCTTATTTGCTCCGTACATATTCACATACTAAATGTCGCATACATGCGGATATTCCGTGGTGGGAGAGGAAAGGAAATTTAAACAATGCGAACAAATCTGACCAACGCAGTGTTGTTCTTCTTGGTGTTCCCGAAAACACTAACACTGCTTCGGGAAGTGGAATACAGCACCACGATTATAAACAGTGGCTCTACGTTGCCGACATCATCGGAGCTCACGAGTCAGTGGTGGTGGACACTTTTAGAATACCTCGGTCACCAAACTATAAAGGTGACGGGCCAAAACCTCTGAAAGTAACATTTTTAACGAAAGGTATGATGGAATCAATTAGTTCTAACTGGAAAGCTAACCATAGGAATCTCCCGGAGTATGTCAGAATGAGTGATCACAGACTTTCTTCGCCTTCTAACGAACCACGGCTTTTACAATCAGACGAGACTCCGATTAGAAACACTGTAGCAATCCCCAAAAACGACCGATGTCCGACTCTCGAAGGGTCAGACTAATAGACGAGCTTTCAGCTCCATCACTGTATACGAAAACCACAATCAATTGCCTATATACAAACGCACAATGCCTGTTAAACAAACAAGCTGAACTGAATGATCCCTGCAATCAGCACTCACTAGACGTCATAGCAATAACTGAGACATGGTTCCAACCTCACGTGAGCGATCGCGAGCTCTCTATTCCAAACATGACCCTGTTTCGGAGGGACTGCTTAACCTTTAACGGACGAATGGGCCAAATTCGGTACACAAAATTTAAAGGTATATGATAGGTTAAATTAGACAGATCACTTTCGTATGCCGGGGGTATCGGAATCGGCACACACAAAGAAAGCTTATCACCGTCTGATCTATCACTTCATTGACGTGGCTATAGTTAATTCATGGCTTTGTTATCGTAAAGACTGCAAGAGGCTTTCTCTTCCAAAAAAGAAGTGCTCCAGCTTGCTTCCTTCAAACTTGAGGTAGCTTTCACCCTTACCAAAGCAGGTAAAAATTTCCTTGCCTCCTAAACGTGGACGCCCATCTCTAAGAGGTGAAGCAAAAAGAAGCTGTGGAGCCCCATCCGACGTTGTGAGGTTGGACCAAGTGGCACATGTGCCTTGTGTCGAGAAAAAAAGAAACCGATGCAGGTTCAAAAACTATCCTGGAAAGACGAAGATATTATGCGCCAAATGCAATGTCCACTTATGCATTGACATGCATAAGAACTGAAGGAAATACATTATTTTCTATTCAACCTATTTTTCTACCTTGTGTGTGTTTCACATTAAAAATTTAATTGAGAAATCTTTTTATAACTTTTATGTCTCATATAGCTGACTACAGCTGGAAATCAATGAAAAAGGTGCCACCACAGGACGATTGTACCGAATTTGTCCCATTTTTTATTTTCCGTAATATATAAAAAAACTAAAAATACTTTCTGTCCCCATATAAGGAGAGCAGTTTCATCACAAAAATGCAGGAGAAAAAAATTATTTCGATGTAAAACATAATTCACGCAGTTAAGGGTTAAGAACAGGTGGTGGAGTAGCTGTTTACTATCACGAACGTTTATACTGTACGGTAGTTACAGATACTGAACTCGATCTGGAAGACAGTTTATGGTGCAACTTGAAGCTCGACTCAGGCGACAGTTGCATCGTTGGTGTAGTTTAACGTTCAACATCATCATTGGATGCTTATAACGAAAAACTCTTGAAAGCAATGCTCTACGCCGGAAAACAGCTAAATTCACAATTGCTGATTATGGGAGACTTTAATCTCCCTCAACTATATAACCGAGTAGATCATCCACCCCTATTCCTAGACTACAAATGTCGCGAACTGTTCGAGTACATCCCCTTATATAATCATGTTTTCGATTATACACGACAACAAAATTTGCAACAGACTTCTTTTCTAGACCTAGTCTTAACGTCCGAAGCCACAGCCGTTGAAGATGTTCAGTATCACCCTCCGCTGGGTCGAAGCGACCACCTCGTTCTGCTATTTCAATACGTGTGCAACGCCAGTAGAATTGTAAAGCAAACAAAACAAAATAGAAAAGTGGATGACATTTGTTTGATGGAAACAATGGTAGCTTTCGATGAACATAATATAAATTTCAGTGATCCGGATTCGCATTGCACAACCCTGACAGATTACATGATCAACATGATACATTTCAATTCTAAAAATGTCCCGAAACATAATAGTAAAGAACCACACTACAGAATTAGCAGTAGGAGTAAAAATGGTTGACAAAGCGAAATTTGGCATGGGCTATTCACAGGGTCTCCAGAACTGATTCGACGTGGGCAAACTTTCGCGAATTTCGGAATCAGGTCACAAATCTCATCCGAGAGGACAAACAATATCACCAGCTTCAGCTGGCGGTAAGAATGCAGCGAAATCCCAAACTGCTTTATCGAACTGTTAACAACACTACGAAGCTGAAACCCGGTGTTTTTCCGATCATGACAGATAACGGACTAACTGATTCTGTTCTGGAAACCGCTAACGCTCTAGCCAGTTTTTATTCACGAGTTTTCACCCCAAAGGATGAATTACAACCATCAGAATTGTCAGCACCAATTGTGCCGGAGACGATATGCGATATATGCATCAGTTCGGAAATAGTGCAGCACCACCTACGCAAGTTGAATATCAACAAGTCCCCGGGAGCTGACGGAATCACACCTGCAATCCTAAAGTTATGCGGCAGTCAATTGTGCGAACCACTTTGTGATTTATTTAATCACTCCTTGAGGGAGGGTGTTGTACCTAATGACTGGAAGAGAGGAATCATAACACCCATCTACAAAGGTGGAACTCGTTCTGACCCAGCAAATTACCGCCCTGTTACACTCCTTCCAGTGATCTCAAAAATTATGGAGCGAATTGTGTGCGAAAGAATTGTGAGTCATCTCGAAGCCCAAAACTTGTTGTCCAGAGAGCAACATGGATTTAGAAAGTCTCGTTCTTGCTTGACTAACCTACTGGAGACACTGGATGACTGGACGCAGGCAGTGGATAATGGTGGTTGCGTGCATGCGTGTTACTTGGACATATCAAAGGCGTTTGATCGCGTGGACCATTCTATACTGCTGCGCAAGTTGCACGATGTTGGTATTAATGGGTGCCTTGTTGTCTGGCTGAGAAGTTACCTTCTTGATCGCAAAGCAACTGTACGTATCGATGGTGTGATGTCTGGGGAAATCGAGGCCACTAGCGGTGTCCCACAAGGTTCGGTACTTGGTCCGGTTCTCTTTTTGGTCTACATCAACGACCTTCCGAAACTATTCACAGCCAAAATGGTTTTCTTTGCAGATGATGTTAAACTTTGGATGCGAATCACGTTAAGCGTCGACTGTTTGCGCTTACAAAGTGATTTGGATATATTGAACAGCTGGTCGGAGCGAAATAAACTTCTATTCAACTTCCGAAAGTGTAAATTGTTGCAAATAGGCGAAGATTTTCCATTATCATACAACCTTGGATCAAATAAACTGGAATGGACAACCAAAGAAAAAGACCTCGGCATATGGATAAGTCTTAAGTTTAGCATGCAATGCGAAGCAGTGTACGACCGAGCTAGCCGCATGCTGGGTATGCTTCGGCGTATTTTCGGACATTTTTCCCGTGAATCATTCTCCATGCTCATAAATACGTATATTAAACGTATATTATCAAACCGCTCGAGAACAACTAAAATGGTTGCCTGCCTCCGCAACCTACCATATGAGAATCGTCTTGAGCATCTTAATTTGGTTGCACTGATTCACAGACGATTTGATCTAATCCTAACTTACAAAATGATGAACTCAAAGGCGCACCCTCTGAGACATCTGTTTCGCCTCCGGTCAAGACATATCACACGTACTCATCCATTGGCATTTGATATACCACATTCCCACCCGAACTGCCGTCGGTTCTTCTATTCGGTGCGCGTTTGTTACTTATGGAACTCCCTACCCTCAGATGTTGTCCAATCATCGAGTGAATGGATTTTCAGGAACAAATTGATAATATTTATGCGTAGTAATTCCACCGTATATTGTTGCTTGAGACGCCTATAATATTCAAAATCAATGTACAGGTTCACTTCCTCTACGATCCTACATTATATGAGTTGCAGAGAAACTCCATAAGGCCCAATAGTTTTCGGCAGAAAATGCATTTAAATTTCATTGGTGACACTAGCAAGGATAAAGTTACACCAATCTATCCAAATCAACAAACTGATTGGAATAGTCACATACCAAATTTCTCATGTGAAAAATCTCCATCTTAGATAATTGTACACTACACACCCACGCAATGCTCCCGGTACTGCAGCCTCAACCTCTACAGAACAAGAGCTATTCAGAAAAGATCACGCATGCAGACTAATCGGGAGTAAAATACTCGTGTTACTGGTGAAGATCAGTTTTAATTGAACTGAAACGATTATGTTGTGATCAACCATATGACAGTGCTCACTCAGTCTGTCTTAATCCTTGCAAGTGCATACTTTGGACTACTGTTTTTGATCGAATTTCGCGTATTCATCTTCTCAACAATATCGATTGTAGCGCACGTTTCAACGATTACAACAGATAGATCGAACGTAAAATCTCAAACTTGATTAAAGCTGGCGCCATTATGTTCAAACTGAACCCGGTGACAATCCGCTCTACCGTATTCACGTAAATGCATTTCGTTAACAAAGTTTGTTTTGTTAAACAAAAAGCGATTTTATTGCAGGCATGGGTACACGTTAATATATCGCATATGAAAGCAGTTTAATTGCGGGAATGTTGATTTATGATCAAATTCACGAATTTCCTTGAACAGTATTGTCACGTCAGGCAAGCAGCCTAGCTTTAATTGCCTTTAATCGCTTCAGCAAATTGCTTCTGAATATAATAGCAAAAACAAAAAGCGCAACAAAAACAATCGCTGCGATCGTGATCCCTGCGATTGCCCCCGCGCCCAAGCCCGTTGAGGATATCCTGATTTTAACAAATGGTGAATTGGTTCCGGACGATCCAGATACTGTTAATTCTATCAGCAATTCATATTCAGTACCTGAAAGGTAAGTGTAGTTTTTTGAGGATTTCAGATGCATTATTTGTGATACATTACGTTACATTACACATATTATTGAAATATAGATAAAAAATAACAATAGATATAATATGAATATATCCGCCGGCGTGCAAATGGCGTCAATCAACTGAGTATTTATATTCGCTACGAGAGCTGTGGAGGAGATTGTTGCTTCGGACTCGGAATGTATATTCAGTGTAAAACATTTTGCAGCATAAAAACATCATGCGACCGTGATATACATCCATGGTCGACATCAAACGAAGGAAGCCAACAACATGAATATATATCGGAATAATATCTCGCAGAATCCTTCTCTGAGTCGCAATATTTTGGAGTACGAATCATTTCAAAGATCTATCACTAACTTTGTGCTTTTGCAACAGATTTGAAAAAAGAATTCACAGCCAATGAACCCACTTCTTAGTCATACTGAAACGTAGCGCGAAGGTAGAAGTTCATTATCCTTGGTAACGTTAACAGCGAGAATCTTCTAAATATACCCAACAATCAGCTAAAATGTCGATATATATTCTGAAAATGAACCGTGCTCTATTGATTTCTACTAATCCATACTGCATGTAATTTTTCAAAGAGCACAATGCCAAGTTTTCAGTTCCTAATCAATATGCCCAAGCCACGTTATTGCAGTTACTGACAGTCAACAATAGAAGATATTCGCTTCCAACTTTCTACATCATCGGAGAACTGGTCCATTGTATATGATATGTGGAAAGGTAAAGCCACCAAGCTAGTGGTCGGGTTTCCGTTGATTACATGTGAAGACCAACTGAACAATTCGCGGCAGTATACAATTTATTATCGACATAAAAGATATGACATCCTCGGTTTTTGGATTCAGTGTGTTCAGTTTGTATGAGTGTGTCTCAGTTAACTGACTGGTGCAATGCTATTTGAAAATGTGTATTATCAATACGAATTTTAGAGCTAGATGACATACGGATCCCAGATGCTTAGGTTATAATACCAGTTAGATCATTAGGTGATGGAGATTAAAAAATATATAATAGTGAGGTGCTTCACCAATTATTGTATCCAATCATATGCGCTTCAATTCCTAAATATTTTGCCGTTTTGATTTGTACAAATAATTTTATCCCAAATAATTTTGTTTTGATTATCAAGTCTTTCTGTTTGCAAATTTGTTTGAAATTTGAAGTCATGTTCAATGATGATGTAATACATTATAATTGGATTCTGCAACACTGGTTTCTATATTGATGTCATCAAATTTGTATGCTCCATACGCGGACGATATGTGAAGATGATTTAGGAAAATAAACAAATTAAAAACACCGCGAAATTCAATCTTGCGTATATATCTTTCATGAAGGACGTGAAAATTATGCCGTTGAAACTAACCGGTTTGCAATTTGTCCGTGATCACACAACGATCGTTACATGAAAATGGTTTGACCGAATACAATCCATTCTGCGCCAAACGGTAGAACAGATTGTAAATAAAACGGCATTGACCTTCTGGTAAGTTCAGAATTTTATTGAGGTTATCCTCCTCGAGGCAAACTACAACTGTGTCGCCTTTGGCCTCCTTGGTTGTGAATTTCAGAAGCTTCGATTCTAAAATGCATTTCTCAGTTTACTATTCAATATCAGGAAAAGGTATATGATTAAACTATAATAGCTGCATCTATTTTTAGTAGCATGATATTTGTTGGATAAGCACAAGTTTTGAAGAACTCAGATTTAAATATAACCCTACTAACGGTAAGCAACAAACTGGTCGTTGCAATGGAAATCATATTTAGTACAAGAGAAACTAAACGGTTAGAATTCTTAATTCAATAATAATTTGCTCCTGTACATGTTGTGCCTATCAATAGAACGATTATAAGAATGCTATTTGCTTAACAATTTTTCGTGTTTGTCTTAAAACGTAACAGAAAATAGTCACGCGTATGTGGATCCTGATCCTACTGTCCCTACCTGATGAGTGCAAACAGCACGAAAACGGTCGTGGGGTGTTTTGTGTGAAGGAGATGCATGCAAATGTGTTTTATGTCACGAATACCTTTCTAGCAATAGTAATTAAAATATTTATTTATTTATATTTTTGTTCATAATTTGTTAATTTGTAATCAAAGATTTTGAAACGGCATATCTGATCCACTTTTGCCCTATTGTATATGGTTCTTTCAAGTATGTTGCACTAAAATGCTGGAATTAGTAATTAATTTAATTTAATAATATCAATATATCCCAAAATACAAGGATTCCCTAAACTGTGTAAATCTTGTTTTGTATTTCAAACCAACTAACCTGGAATAATAGTGAGTTCCAACGTCGAACCGATATTGTTATTTTCAGCGTCGATGCATTTATACTCTTCGACCGAATTCATGTCCATATCGCGAATGGAAAATGAATGGATATCACCTTGGTTTTGTGGGACAGAATTCCTATAAAATCAGATTAATGCAGCATTATCACGTTTTCATTTTATACTTGTAAATTGTTAAAATTCATTTCCATTCGAATAATGATAGTGAAAATACCGTGAACTACCGTAATAAACGATCTAGACACATCTACAGTATATGAGTCTTTTTTTAATTATAGCATTTATATATTATTATTAGGTATTATTATTTTTAAAAAAAACGTTAGAATTGCAACGAATTATTGGCGTCATTTCTTTCTCATTATATATTGCAGAGACATTCCAGTCAATCACAGTTGCTGCATTGCACCGATCTGAGGATTTAGCAAAATAGAAAATGAAGATTTATCAAAATAATTCATTCATCGAAACAACGGATTGGCTTTTTTAATGACAGGATACGCATATGCATCACAACCAGGAAATGTTTCAAATGTTCATGCGTCTTTCTTTACCCAATTATAGATTCTGTCTTGAAACAAATATAATAATGTTCACCCAAATTTACGTTATTTTGGACGCATGATCCAATTTAGACCTTTTAGGAAATACAAAAGAAATTGAAACAGATTCCATTGGGCGGAAACAGAAAATGCCATTCCTAGGAAGAAATACAAGCAAATGATTCATTTTACTCTTGACGAAAATTCGCTGATATTGTGGAGAACTGGAATGCATTATTTATGAGGGCTAATCACGAGTATTCCAATGATATACAAAACACTTTCATCTAGTACAACACTGGAGCAAGAAGACAATCATAATCTTAATTAAATCGGAGTTATTAAGTGTTGAGCAAGACACTTTTAGGCCTTAATATCATGAAGAACTTGAGAATATCGTTTGCGTTTGATGGATCTGCAATTTGTTGATGTGAGCCTAAAGTGTCTAACGCTTCGATGGCTTGACATGAAACCGTAAACACAAAATTTATTTGCAAATGAGGAGGAAGCAGGTGGTTTGTACATTGTTATATATACGTGTTCAACGAATTTGATATGTCTTATGTACGTGGAAGTTTGTGATAATGCCCACAACGTTGAAATTGTTCATCTCAGGGAGGAAAACACTAAACAATCTTCCAGATGATGTGATATTCTAGGGGCGTTGTTAATGCGCAATTGAGTGGTCAAATTCCTGTGCAAATAATTAGACGGACAATTAAACATGAGATCAAAAGATCACCATTGTAACGATCGACATGTCTTTTGCAATTAATAACAACAGAAAATTGTAGCAAGCAAAACTTTCACTAGACGTAGGACTAAGCTTGCTCAAGTGTGCCATCTTGCTACCACCGACAGAATCATCACAGGCGCAGCATGATAGCAAGCTCGATGCTGTTTGTCAAGATGTCACTCAAGGTGCAAGACATCTAATCGCTGGGTATATCAAAACAAATTATTTTCGCTGGTTACAAACATCATGTAACAAATATTCGTCTATGGTGATGTTTTTGTTAACGTTGGGCACTTCGATTGATGTCCACGGTGTATGTACATCACGTGCGCATTAAGCTTACATTATCCGCAGCTTTTCAAGTGACAAATGCACACCATAGTCGAAAAACAGAATTCAGGCTTATTTGTTAGGATACTCAGTACTTGCAACAAAATAAAAAGATTACGGGATGTTTTGCTTTGAAGAATTTAGTAACATACGCTAAAATCTATCGAAAGTCTTGATTTAGACATCTAAAACGTTTATCCCGTAAAAACGTGTTGACCCCAGTTATTTTCCTAAAACAATTATGTCATACAAGCCCCTCCTTATAATCAACGTGCAAACTTGAAAAATGGCAGTGAATTCGTGCACTATTACGAAGTAAAAGCTGATATGTGAATGAAAAATTCAAACAAAATCCAATGATGCATTTCTATTTTAACCAATAATTACCCTATCGACCGATCGTGTGAATCTACTTTCAATGTTCGAGAATGCTCATTTGCATGTATTTTTACCAGACTTATTCCTTGACCGGCTTCAATCTGTTTGCACGTTTAATTGGAAACAGTTGCGCAGGTATGTCAATGTTGGCTAAGCTTGGTACGACCTGCCTGTCTAATCGCATGTGCACAAAAATATGTAGATAGGAGTTGAACCCAAATGCCTGTTGGCATGTATTTTTCAGTGGTCTTTCAATAAGAACATGTGTAAAATTTAGCTGCTAACGAGCGTTTACCTGACGAGTGTTGCAGACGAACCAAACGGTTTGACACAATGCACTTCATATTGGCCCTTCGCAAATACGGCAGATTTCGTGACTTTATTTACGACAAATACCGGACGAGTATTCCACGGACCCACAACGGTCCCGGTGATTAGAAAAGGACCAAGTGCATCGGACAGCAACAATTGGATATTTTTTTCGGTCAATCCATGTTCGTTTTGTCCTACACATCTGTAGACACCTTCCGTCGATGCACTCGCCGTCTGTGTACATGAAATTATTTCGTTGTGTTGAATATGCAATGGCAATAAAATCAAATTACGTGCAATTGTTTAGCTTTAAAAATGTGAGATTGTTGATGCATTTTAGCGGTTCATTGTCTCGATCATCAGTTCATTATAAGTTTGATAGCGACAATTTTGTAATCAAGGTTAGGTATAGTGTTTGTCTGGACAATCGAAATCACAATTACAAAATACATCATTATATACTACGACATTAAAATCGAAATCATTAACATCTATTATATATCAAAATGAATGCAATCATTAGCAAATATACCAGAAAGGTAACACAGCGCCTCTGGATGTTTGCAGGTTTTTGAAAAAGTCAGTAATTCCCAAATCGATGACTCGTACCTGTATTGTTGGTTCACCAAAGTAAATGAATATTGCAACTCATCACTGGCCTTAGCTATGGTCACTTTTATTAATTTAAATCTATACCTTGGTTATGTTTGCAGGGCTCGACAACCGTGAGCCTTGGTGTACGATAAATATTTAAAGAATTTTCTACTCGAGGCGCATTTGATATGAGCACAGAATGATTAACAGTACCGCATCTATACCAATGTACCCTAGCGGAAATATCAACCGATCAGGACCAAGCCGCATCAAGGCGTGTAACTCTGCACGAGTTATGGTATTGTACAGCTATACGCTTTTTATATTACACATTTTTGAGTCTTGAAACTTGAAGTCTCAAAACATGCAGGTGACAAAGTGATTATAAAAAACACGATCGAATTAAGTTGCAGCACAATGCTAGTTGTTATGCCGACGGATATTTGAAACAGAGTAGCCTCTATATATAAAAGCTGTTAATTTCCACGTTATGTATAATGGGTTCTAGAGCTACATTGGTCTATTTTGTCAAAGTCATTCCGATGATTCAATATCTCTTCCTTTATTCGACGAGTGAACAAATTCAGCAGTTCTTTCGCCACTTACCTGGCCGGTGGTTTAGTTAATTGAACGAAGGTTTTCTGGAAGTCGTTACTTTTATTTAATCGGAAATTAAGGACTGGGTAATTTTTAACGGTTGCAGTTAAGAAGCCTTTTAAGAATGGCTAAGAACTTTAATGTTCTTGCTCCCACGCTATTGTGTATATTCGTTGCTCAGCTGTTGAAGCTGGCGGCCAACATCTCTCAACCATTTATGTCTGTGGACGGAACATAGATGGAAATTTCACGTTTTTAAATTACCTCTATCACGTAGTTATCAGTCTGGTCAGATAGTGTACCACCCACGATCCATTTGACAGTTGGCGTTGGGTCCCCGTTAAAATCACACTGCAATTCCACTTTTTCGCCTGTGAAAGCAATCACCGGTGATCTGCTTGACGATGCTATTGAAGGGAGCGCTCCATTGTAGGACAGAAAAGCGTTGCGAATAGTCCAACCTTGAACGTTCGACAAATTGCACTGCACGATGTAGGATGCTTGATTATCAAGATTTTGTAGAACCAACTCCTGAAAATATATAGTGGATATGTCCATATTATTATGGATCGTTGATATAATGTTCGTTTTATTAAAATATAGAAAGATAATTTGGTGGTATGACATTCAAGAATATAAATGCACCGAGAATTTCTGCAGCAATGTATGTCAGATATATTAGTAATTACCTTACGATTGTTGCGCAGCTCAACAGATTCCAAATGTTCTGCATTCATGCCATCCTTCATCCATTGAATAGTCACCTGTGAATTGGTGGATTGTGTTGCTTCGCAGGTAAGTTTCGTTTCCCGTCCAATCAAAAAAGTCTGTGATTTCGGCTCGTTGGAAAATTCCGGTTTCCCTATTAGGTTTTAAAATTGTCGACAATGTTATGAATAAAATAGGTTGAGAGTTGTTCGTTATCAATGTACAAATATCAAACAAATGATGATTCAGAACATATGCGTAATATTACGTATTACTACGTAATAGTCAAAGATTCAATTCAATTCAATTCAATTCAATTGTCTAAAAATCACATAGCTTTGCAAAAACCACAGAATAATATGCGAATTACAAATAAAATAGGTAGTAAAACGGGTTTTGTTTGCCTACGGATTAGTTCAGGAATCACGTAAAAATAACCATTATTAAAAAAATAACGGCCTGCCGCTTAAAAGTATTGAGGTGTAAAATGAAATGAGAGAAATTATAGTAATTAAAGAGTATGTCAAATTTAATGATCATTGATCCCAGAACTAGAGACTCAGACATTTTTATGGTAGACAATGATGTAAGCTTACATTAGCCAGCGAGGTATATGGAGTTCAAACATAAAATCTTACAAAAACCAATATGGACAGTCACACACCGCATGGATTGTCATTTATTTATCAAGTTTAGAAGCGAAAACCACAAAGATTATGAGCGTATGATTCCTTCATGAAAAATATTCAAAGCGAAACCAAATTATGACCGACAAAATATTACGACGAATATCCTATCTAGTAGGCGTAATGCTTAAAGCCTTTGAATGCTTTCCTTCAATTGTGCTTGAGCAAGTGATTTAGTCGATGATTTTCAGTATGCAATATTTTGAATGTCGCGTTTTCAAATGAACAACATGTAGCTGGGCCTAGATACCGCGCAGAACGTTTGCTATACGTCGAAACATTTTATAACAAGCATGCGCTGGAATATCTATCGCATATTCCCAGATATCATTCCGTTATTTTTAAGTTAACATTCTATTCGACTAATTGTGGTTGTACAAAACTTAAAATGTGATTCAAATGATCACTGATCATGACGAATTAACAAGATGCTATTTTGCAGTCTACCAAATTGTAAAAACGTATCGCTTTTCTACAGCTTTCTGAAACTCTTAGCTTCTGGCTCTTGGTTTATTCAATTCTCACTCCTGTTCTTCAATTTAAGTTTGACAAATTCAGAAATCTTAGCCCGAACGAAGTTAAAGAGTCGATCATATATCTATCAAGATTGTTTTCGATTAAATGGCCGATGTAACATAAATTAAGACATAGGTGATACATTGTTAACCAGCCCACAGATCAGGGCATTTGTCTATATAGTTTTTTATTGTTCCCTCATTTCCACATGTAGATTGACAACATACACAACTTCAGAAATATCTTGATTGAGTCGTCTTATCTCCATATAATACACGGTTTCACGAATATTGGTTCGATCCAAAAGCCGTCATATGACTTGCGCAATGGGGCGTAGGAGTTTATATGGTTTTTATCTCCACCTGATGACGGCAACCAGCCAGAAACCGGTAGTAGAGTGTAATTTCGGGGGATGTGAGCAACACATAACTTTAATAACATTTAAGCATTACGCCATGAATATTTGGAAAGCCATAGAAGCTTCATCAGATTGAAAACATAATGAAAAAGGATCTAGCCAAATGTACAAACTTTTTTTCCATTAAGAATACACGATCGGTCTCAAACATATATCGCTCAATCGCCAAGAAAATTTGTTGGAGTGTGAGCAACGTTGAAAACTAACAATAATCAATTAGAAGTAACTATACTGAAGAAAGGCATTGAAACACAAAGGGTTGGATTATTTAATTTTAGGAAATGAAAGGAATCATTTCAAATTTATTAAATCCTACCCAGTGTTCAAATTAATCCCTTTATATTTATTCATGCAATTGTCTGGTATCTCTGAAAATGTTGTGACCAGATTTTCTCTCTAATTTTCTCTGGATAATTTGACTTTAATTAATTTAGAAACATTTGTGTATTACGTTGAAATTCTTTTAACCAATGGCTGTTTCTTTGAATATGAATTTAATGTCGTTACTGGTATTAATTGTGAATATTTTGTTGTTTTCACCCACCATCAACTTTTACCAAGTATTCTTCACCAGGTAACCCCGAATACGTACAAGTATACTTCCCTTCGTGTGCAGCTTCGGCTTTCGACA
>JACCGJ010011001.1:0-57573 GCA_013407085.1 Atriophallophorus winterbourni | reverse complement strand
GCAGTTGTTTTCTCCACGTTTTCTGATACTCTTTTTGCAATTAACATTCACGTTGAGCGATGTAGTGGCTGTCACGTCGTTCTACCCGCTCCGGGGTGGTATATTTGCGCAAATGTGCTTATGCGTAATTCATTATCGCGTTTTGGTTTCGAAGGGGTAGAGACGATAGTGAGAATATAATAAAGACAGTCAATTAATATTGCATTCATATTTTCATTTTACATGCCCTGTGAACTTCAGAGACACGAAGAAAAATCAACCGTCGTACTGTCTCCACCTGATAGCAAAATGTTAGAAATCGGCTGTGGTGTGTAAGTACGGGGTGTGTGCACGTGTAAAACGGGTTATCGACTTTTAATTCTTGGGTGAAGTTCTACCGAAGCTTGAAGTCATTGTTTTCAATCATCGTCTCGTCGTGGACTCGTGATTCGTTACGCTTTCCGCAGCATGATTTAAAGCAGTTGATGCGGTAACCCATTGAGCAATGTGCAAATGTGTCTTTATGACTGAAATGTCACGTGAATGCTCTTTCTCATTCCGCTCGACTTTCGATTAAGTTGATATTTGTGTTTGGAACTTTTCACCTGAGTTCCAGACGAATGAAAAGGCATCTTTTTCTATCAATTCAATGGATTTTTTGTTTTTTCGCAATGAACATTTGAAGCAGCTCTACAAATTGCGCGTTCTTTGCTTTGTTGGCATTCACTTTAGCTTGACTTTCCATGTTCACATTGAAGCTTTTACACAAGTACCCTAATATGCTCCAATGTTTCATCATCATTATCATGGATATCAACGCACAGTGAGACCGTTTGCAGGCTGGGCAGCGTTTAAAATTAGTAATCGAAAACGCCATCACACAGCCATGGATTCCATCTGTGGTTCCTTTTTAGTGTGGTTCGGAAATCTAGTGCTTTGCGAGAAAATAGTTATCTTCTAGATTTGGAACGGTGCCTATGGAATTTTTGGGATTCTGTGGCCTGTATCTTAATACACATAGTTAAATGAAGCCTTGACATTTGGCTTGTGCGCGGGTGAACGATATGAATGATATCAAGCGCCACGACATGTAAATTGTGCAAGCCATAATGTACGCAACGGAAAACTCTAGATAATGGTATTGATGGACGCGGGTTCCCTCGTACTAGCACTCTTATTATCGAGATACAAGATTGCGCGTGCATTCTTAAACATCTCTAAAGTAAAGTCATACCAAAGCTGCATCGTACTCAGTAATCTATCATTTTCTATCGTTAAGCACTACCATTTCTATTTTCTTTCTATTTCTTTTGTCATATCTGTCTATGCCTGGGCAACCTGACACTATTTTAGCCCACGTACAATCTCTGACTGTGTGGCACTTTGCCTGGATCAGGTTTGTGCTTTCACATCATCATCGTTAAGCACACAATGAAACCTCTGTTGTAGTCGTTTACTTCATTGCAGTGCAACCCGATCAGCAACAAATGTTTAACTTTCGTTTGACACCTTTCGACCAATTTCATTTATATATTAAAATCTGGCTGAGTCCTATCGAGTAGCCATTATCATGGAAATAGTTTTGAAAGCAGGCTGTTAGTGCTCTAATTGATTGGCAGACCGATTTCATTACAGACCACATCTAATCGATGAGTGACCTTTTCCTTTGTGTGGTATCGTATGAAAGCACAAGCTCGATCGAGGCAAAGTGCCGCGCAGTCAGAGACTGCACGTGGGCTAAGAATGGATGTCTTTTTGCACATGATAGCTCACTGGGTATCTTGACATTATTCCGATCCAATTACAATCAATTCGCTTGCACTGTATTTTACCCGGTTGCAAAGAATTGTTCTTGAACCTACATATATTCATAACTTTCAAGATTGATTTTGGCTTCGTACACCTAGTGAGACAACTGGTTTTGTAATCGCCTTTCTTCATTCTGCATGTTATGTAACATTCAGGCCTAATACATGTTTGAAACTGAATCAAACGGTGAGTAACGCCTTCTCCGCCATCTGTACGCAAAATGCGCTCTAGTATATAATTTTGACCGGACACCCAGGTTCGTGCTTCCGTATCAATGTCATAATTATACGGACTATTGATGTATGCTGCTCGGTGCATTTCGTTGCTTATTCTACATTGTTAATCGTTGCGGCACACTTCCGCTCGTATTGATTTGTCTTTACCAATGCAGGTCATACGTGTTGGAGGACGGAAAGATCGAGTTCGCCTTGAACGGCGCGTCGGTCATGGGCGATTTGACGGTGATCGTCTTTCACTGTCGCTCTTCGTTCACTGGACGAGGCAAGGTGAGTCGATTGACCTTCTTCTGTGCGATTTCCTTCGCTTGCTCAATGGTTGAACGGTCGTAGCTCGATCTCATTATTGAGTACGAACAGTCCGCTACTTTTTTAACAATGTGTTAGATTGATTGCCACTGTCAATCATGGTCAATAAACCGAACGGATGTCCAATCGTGCAGTACTTTGGGCTGTGCGGCTAACCGTGCTAAATTGATTGGCCAGATGTAGTGAGCTGCATGCTGAAACAGGCTGGAGTCTCACTGCCATTTCCTCTTCTCTTTTTTTAGTCATATCTGTCTAGGCCTGGGCAACCTGACAGTATCTCAGCCCACATGCAGTCTGTGACTGTGCGGCACTTTGCTTGGATCAGGCTTGTGCTTTCATACCATACCAGTAAACATATTCTCGGTTGTGTATTTTTCTATCTACCCCTCGGAAATTCCAAATCCCGATTTCGCACATTCATTAACATTTTGCTTTTAATATACATAAAACCCATTTTTGTTTGATTCACTGGGTAATTAAGCTCCTCTGTTATTTGCATCGCCTCTCATTTCTGTACGATGATATTTGACAGTTGCATCGCGTGTCTGCAAACAATAGTTCACATCTGTTGATACTTGATGCGTCTTCAGAAAACTTAATCTCGACTGCTCACCTTATGATAGCTTTAATTGAATCTGTTGGGTGCCTACACTGATAACAGGTGGCCACCATTGGTTGCATCTTTTTGCGTGTCGAGGTTTCGTTTATCCATCGTCGGTTTTGCTTGACCCGTTCTACGTTTCACCGGATTGAACCAATTTACTTTGTAATATTATTGGACCGCCATTCATTTCTGTCACGAGGTTTTTCCAGCTCAATCCCCTACACGATAGCAGATGAAGCTTATATTGACTACAGTCTTCGTTTCGATGTCGGTCATAAATGGATAGAGCAGGATTTCGCGCTACACACTGTTTTACATGAGTGCATACCGATTCCGGGCTAACAAGATCCCTCACATCGTTCACGGCTCAATGAATCAGTGACGTGTGTATTGGGTGGGTGGGAGTTCCGTCTATGACACATGCTATACATACTCATCCTCAGCTCGAAATTGACGCGTCTTGCTGTTCCTCCAAAGCGAGCAGTCAATAATACATTTTGAGATCTCTCATATCTTCCAGACGCGGCCTACTCAAAGATTTATTTCATGATTTCCGTAAATTATATCTTTCGAAATACAGCGGTTTTCATTTTATAGACATGACCCAGTCAGCGCAAATGACGAGGTCGCAGTTAGGTGCATGGACTGTGTAAAGCATTTCTGCGTTTGTTGCGCTGTCAATCCATGATGCAAAGACAAGCTGGAAGTATTCAGCCGTTGTTCGTCTTTTCCGTGGATAGTTCAGGTTTCGCTTCAATGATGTAGTGGATTTAATGCCTATGGGACATGTGCCATCGTTTTTGTTGATCTGGTCCGCTTGGGGTTGCCTCATATAAGGGACTTTAAACTGGACATGATGACAGTTGTTTTGCTTGTTAATAACAGTGTCTAGCGAGCGGTTGCCCGCAACCTGGGTTTCGTCTAAAATGGTCTTATTTCAAACAACCTACTATATGTAAAATTGACGTCTGGCACTCAACCTTTATGTAAGTTTGCATTTGAGCCATGATAGCCCGGAACTGAACTGTTGGCCTCCTGCGGTCAATGGCGACCATGGGTGTATATCGCTAGTGCACGACGATCTTATGTTCCATAGCGTTTCACATGACCAAACATTCTTTTTCTTGACGTGTAAACAAATAACTCTCGATTCAGCATAAACCACGCATTGCAAATCGTTCAATAGCGAAGCATGTTGTCGGCCGAGCCTTCCGAAACCCAATTTATTACCGGGTTCGCGATTTTCCTCGTCAGTAGTGTTTCGCCGCTTTCGGCTCTTGTGTTGCACTAGAGGGTGTTGTTCTTCATATCACTCACCGATAGTGCACTTCACACCTCCAACATAGGAGTAAATCCGTAGTCGACATTGATCGAAAACCGACACGGCTTCCAATAATGGATTTTATTCTTGTGATACACTGATGTTTTTTGCTCCGGCTGTTCATTAATGTATTTCATTGACCACTTTTCTCTAGTTGGGTTCTGTGAAAATCGCACAGTTTCAATTGTACACCGGAATGATTGAACCTGATCAAACTGAATTGATCTATTTCAAGTAAGTCCCTTGAGTTCAACTTGTGTTTACCTAACATTTTCGTGTGTGCATTGTTGTATACTTGATGATTGGACCCACGAAGAATGCTTGTTAGGATGCCTAACAATGTAAGCTGCAAGCAGGTGGTCTTGTTGATGGTGCCCTAATGTTACTTGATTGTTGTTTGCTTGTGTTTTACGTGCATGTTTCTCAGCCCAGCTTTATGTGCATATTCTTACGCGATGCGTATCGTTTGTTTAGTTTCCTCTCCATGTGCTTTTTACACAATTCCATGAGGGATTTATGATAGTCAATCATAGATTGGTGTCACTGATGGGTGCGGTATCTCTTGATGTTCTTTTGATCAGCGCCAACGTGATCTATCTCCATCTCCTTACTACCTCTGTTCTGAAACGGACATTTTCTAGATGTACCAAAATTAGCCTCTTACCAAAGTCGGAAATATAGTGACTCCGCTCCGCTTTAAACTTATCGAGTTACCCCGCTCCTGTTACGTTATGGACCTTTTTGAAACCACCGGTTTATTCAATATCCCTATGTGCTTGTTGTTTTGCGTAACAATAAAAGCTACCACGAAGTGGTCCTATTGATTTCGCTGTATTTGTTCATATACATCGATTGATCGCTTGTTTTAGTCAAGGTGTCGTTCGTTCACAGACTTTATTTTACCAAAGTCGTAGTTTACCCAGTTGTCGATTTCCCGATCACTGTTAGCAATCAATATCCTTGAGGATGGTGAACGGCCGAACTAAGAAAAAGAATCTACCGATGAGTGAGCTGAAGCAAACTCGAATGAGGTGCGTGTTGTTCAAATGAAACATGCGATTGCATGTTCACGAGCTATTCAATCGACATCAACACGATACTTTCTATGAGGATTTCACTCACATGCATCATAACAATGTTTCTTCACCACCCCACTCGACACCATACAATATTAAGCAATCTGTCCGAGAAGATGCTTGCTGCAAGACCACCACTGAGAACGGTTTTAAGACATCCTTAAACGTAATTATCCAGTGCGACATCGGATCGCTGGGGCCCCATCTTGGAAGACTTATTGTACCGACTTTGGAAATGTTAGGATAGCTAAGGCCTTTAGTTGCATGTGTCATGTGGCGTGGCAAAAAGAATTCGTTTCGGAAGTCGGTTGTCCGATATCCACAAAACGCGACGCAGCCCATTAAAAGGCTTAGTAGATAGAAAGTTTAACGCAAACCTGCAACGTACCACATAATCTATGTTGGTATTTCAAAAGCAGCGACAAACCTCAATGCAGCTTCTTCAACGAACACTATTCGCAATACACAAATTAGGGTAGAAAGTTGACTTTAATCCGGTAGGCGCTCAGTTGCACAGTGCCATATTTAATAGCTAAAAGACGTAATGATGGAGTGTTGGAAAGAGTGAATTCTTTGATTTCTACCCGGGATGAAATCTTCTACACATGGTTTCAACAACTTGATTATAAGTGTTTTCAGATCCCTGTTCATCTATCTCCTTTGAATGAATACTGCGAGGTTTCTGTAATCATGAATTATGGAGAATGATCATATTTTGCTATAAAGAGACATTTACCCCCGCGTTATAGAACTCGAGCGCAACTACATGGGCAGTCGTTTGACCTTTCTGAACCCTTATTATAAATCATTATCATCTGTCTACTTTTTATCATATAAGGAAATTTGCCCGTCATATTCAATATCCACCCAGTTACTCTTCTGACCTGTGTTATTGAATATTCTTTGATATATACTTATTTTTGTCATGTTTGATGTGCTCGATGCTTGGGATCATCGATGTTTTCAGCCGATCATGGTAGCATCTTCGCTGGGTTAAACTACCTTTTGTTCTATTTACAATTTAACATTGTGTTCTCATACTGGAGGGGAAAAATCTGTGTATTGACAATCTGTGCTTATATCGTTTACGTGTTTGACGTTCAGTTATTGCGGAGACACCACCCCTTTTAGCTCGGCCTAATCCCACACTCTTCACTCCCCGTAGATCAGACTTGGATCACTTGGATTCATCAACGAGCTTCTCCACGCTGACTAGTCGTTACGCAGACAGCTTCCATCTGAATCTGGAGTTCATGGTTTCCCCCACAGATAGACCACGCCACAAAGATGAATTGATATCTCCGTGGGATACCTTTCCTTCTGCGAACTTGCTTCGACCCCAGTTGTGTGTATCGAATGATATCCAGCTCCGCTGCATAATGGAAGATTTCGGTATGTTGATATACGATTCTTTATCTGACGTTTTGTTCATCATTCTGCTTAACCGCATTGGATGGGAATCAATCACTCAGTCAAGTTTCCCTCATTTTTTCTGCCCTCACCTATATGGCATGCTTGATGACTAAGTAAATTTCATTTGAATATGCACCATACTGGAAGATCTTTCTCCGTTGGAGTGACTTATTTCAATAGCCCGTTTTTTATTTTTACACACATTTCTATCTGCCCCAACACAAATCTTTGTCGTGCTGCTAAACTTATCCGCTAAATATTGCACCATCCGGTTCACTTAGCCTGAACAAAGTTAAACATTTGCGGCCAATGGTATATCAGACTCTCTGTTAGGAAGATTGGTATCGTATGAAACGAACGGCTTATCAGATTGTTTTGAATAAGCGTGCAATTTTCGCTCTCTGTTTTGCCAGCAGTGTAACCACCACCAGCACAGAGTTTCGTGTGTTATCACGCTCTGTTTTTCCTATTAGTCGGTGCAGCCCATGACTGAATAACACTGTTTGATTTCAACTGTCGATCTCACTCATGCAATCATGTAGCACACAAGTTATTACAATTGAAAATTCTTACTGGTTCACAAGGCAGTTAGCAATACTTTCTATTGTTTTTGTAGGTCGATTCAACATTTCACCATCTGCCAAACAGTCAGATTACAAACCTTCAACAGTTAAGAGTGAAAATCAGATTAATTCCAAGCCCGGGACTCATGGTGTGTCCGCAGTGAGCACAAAACCATTAAAAGCCACACGGATTGAGGAACCGGGGATCCAGGATGTGGAGTCTAACAATGTCACGAAGGTAACATTGCTTTCGCTTGGTTTTGTGTGTTCGTGTGGTATTTTGTATTCATTTTTGCCGTCACGTTTCCTATCTTCGAACCAATCACGTTGCTCAAATTCGATTGTTGTTAGTTCACATTTTTTATCGAAATTGCCGCAAATTTTCTTATTGTGATCCAAGCGTCAGTCGCAAGTTATTTATCGGAAAAATATTGTCTATCACTTCAGTTGACCGGTGTTTTGGCTTTGATGAACAATAAAAATGATTGAATATTCCATCTTTATGCATCATGCTTCCATGTAAACTGACTTGCTACCACATAATCGGAACTGCAATGGACAAATAGTATTATAAGTTAAATTTATGTTCATAATTATTATATTTTAATACCATTTACTTTTAGTCACATTTGTTTGATCGTACCCATGGAAGCCACTGGCGACTGACCTTGACCGAATTCACGCTACACTGAGTGAATTGGCGAATCGATCCAATGTTTGTATCCGTGTCTTGACAACCCTGGGATTTCAGTAGGCTTTTTAGTGATGTGAAAGCACAAGCCTGATCCAGGCAAAGTGCCGCACAGTCAGACTGCGCGTGGGCTGAGATACTGTCAGGTTGCCCAGACCACTTAGATCTGCTGGTTGGTGTGGTACTTAATCACGCCTCCTGTTCTGACGAAGTTTTTGCGTCATTGGCGAAATGGTACCCCAAACGGCTCCAATCGATTGCTTTCGAATTTCACCTTCGTGGCAATGATTAATCGATCGATCCAAAGCTTTTTTGGTACATTTTCGATCGTTTTAAGGTTTGGCTTATACTATCATTGAGAGTATAGCGTATTCTCAGTTGTAGCTCAAAATGCATGCCATTATATTTTGATTGATGTTTTTCGCGGGGAGCTCGCAGCTACTCTTTGTGAATAAAATGGATGCTGAAAATGGTCGAACTGCAGCATTCTACTCCATTTGTGAACTGTTCGCATCTTCATGGTAATAAACTACTATAGTCTTCGGCAACATGCGCCCTAGCGACTTGAGAAGGAAATATTCGTACCTACTACTGTGTTTCAAGCTCCCACAATATCTCTCCCTCCTGGTTGATATCCGGGAAATCAGAAGGCTGAGGAAAACGTCGAGGAAGAAGAAAAGTGCTTTATTCGGAATTATTGGAAATTACAGCTCGTGATGAATGTTGAGAAACAAAGCAAAATCTGAAAATTTATGTATCATATCAATTTGGCCGTAATTTTTGGAGAGGCGCCTTTGAATCGGACGTGCTCAAAATTAATTTTTCACGCATTTTTCCCGTTAACATGTGACCCTTTTGTTTTTGTTTTTTTCATAGAGTAGATCTTTTGAATAGGACCGTTTCCCATTCGATGCACACGGTTACACCAGCGTAGGCGGTGCTATCTCAGAGTGAACTTGCTTTGTAGTTTAGCGTTATAGAGCACTTCTAAATGTGTTGCTCTGTCCATCCACGATGTGTTCAAGATGCGATAGATGCATCGTAAATGTAAATCCTTCAGCTACCCTTCGTGTATTGCCCGAATATTTTAGGTTTTGCTGTCACGCGAATGCGTTTAGTACACACGCGCTGTTCATTTTTGTCTTTGTTAGCCTGTAGGAGTTTAAACGGAACAAGATGGCAGCTGGTCTTGTGTATGCTAATTGCATTCTCACGATCCCTCGGTGACTGAAGCTGCACTTGCGAGTGAGTAATGATCACTGCATTATCGGCAAACAGTAGGTCACGGATTAGTACGGACCGTAACTTGGTTTATAGTTCTCAAACGATTTAGATGGCAAAGCTGGACACGAAATCGCATTGTTCCTAAAGCGTGCTACGAAATCATGGCAAAGAAAATATTAAAGAGCATGGGACAGGGACGCGTCATTGTTTGACACTTCAGTGATTTTGAAATCATGTGAATAGCAACCATTAAAATATACAGAACCTTACATGCCAGTTTGTAATGAAAACATATTTAAGCAATCTTGAAGGGTGAACTTTAGTTCCTTTTTAAAATTTGTGATACCTGTTCCTCAGCGGTCTGTATCTATTTAAATTGGCACACCCTCGCAACTGCATTGTTTTATTTTTCTAAGTGGCACTTAAGCGTGAGCACTCGAACATTATGAAATCCAACGTACCATGTCTTGGTACTGTCTTGGTGCCGTCGCGTCTACGCGTGCCAAGGAGCACTGTCGACATTTTGCGTTGCCGATTGGTGCGTGTGGACAATTTCCGACTACCTCAAATGAGTTATATACATTCAAACACCCTTCTGTCTAAACCAGTATAGCCATCAGCTACTCATTTTGCTTAGGCGATGGGATTGAAACTATTTGTTCGTCATGGATAGAATTTCAGTGTATTAATAGTGTACCCAGCTAGTGATGCAATCCCAATTTTACGGGATTTGTTTTAATAACTTCTTTCTACATCTAATCCCTAGGGATTGTGGTCCACTTTCCATTATGTCTCCCATACTTAATGGAAAATACCACCCTCGTAAAACAAAACCGGGTCTAGCTGCCTTAACGCTTTTTCTCGAGTCAAAGCAGTGTCTGATCACTGCTGCGCTTAGTGGTGTCAAATTAACCGGCCAGGATTCACAATGAGCAATTGAAGGTTGACTGCAAGTGGCTAGCTAAATTGTTCATAGAAATGTTCGGTCCATCGAGACAAACGATACTCCTTGGTGGTAATTACATTACCATCCTACCATGTGATTGTCTCGCCGCCTCTAAAGTTTGTACAACCGGTGGACCGACAACCTTGCTTGTACTCATCATCTCAATTCACTACTGACTAGATTTCGTTGGCTTTAAGTCCTTTCGACAAGTCAATTAGACGTTGCTGTACCCCGCGATGTATCATCATTTGTTTAATTAATCGTATATGCGCATTCGTGCTATATCAATTGACGGCAATTATTATATATTTGCAGGAAGCTACTCGAGTCGCGGATCTACTCGGTTTCTCTGATAAGCATTCCGATTCACTACCTGGTGACGCTCAACCAAATGGTTCTCTGCGTAATCCGATCCTTATTGACATCACCCCTGCTGCGGAAGATCCCAGTGTAGCGAATCCGAAGAAAAACCACCCGTTTGTTGACGATCTGTTAGGATTTACTCCATCCAACGGTAATATCGCCGCAGATTGGCCCACGAATGCTTTCGCGACAGACGCCACGACGACCTCTCATGCACAATCGAAAAATCCATTTGACCCTTTCGCCTCTCCGACAGGTGATGCCTCGGAGTTTTTCTCCACTGATCATGTTACCAGGTCACGTGAAGAGTCATCGGTAGATTTGGATCAGCTGTTTGAAAAACACGCTCCCATGAGCACCAGTGCGAGTGCAACGGATTTGAGTTCGACGAAGTTCGCCGGGTTGCATCCATCATCGTCCTATGCTTCGTTGTTAACCAACGGTACATCTGCTCCAACATCCAAACCAGTGAGCATGGATCCTTTTGCTGATCTGTCTGATTTGTTTGGTCGCTCGCACGGTGTTCCCACTACAGACCCATCCAATGATGCGCAAAGGAAATCAGGTATTTTTTATTGAAATTTCAATTCAATTCATGAATATCAGTGTCGTCGTTACGATGTCTAGTATACATCAGTTATTATATGAAGCGTTGCGACTTTCTATTCTTTAATTGTACATCGCAGAAAACTTTCGGTTACGACTGTGCTATAGGGAACAGGTCACGCAGCATGAACTCCACTAGATGACCTAGGTAATATATGAAATTACCCGTTTGGAGCCTTCTACGGGTACAGGAGCTTTTCATATCTTACCCTTCATCGTCATTTTGAGATGTTATCGTGTTGTGGATGTATGTCATTTCAGCACTCCATACTTGCCACTGGTGATGATGCCTAGCGCATAATCATAGGCTGCAGTGCTGTCAGGTTGCTCAGGCCTATGTATGTATATGTATGAAATCACAAGATTGATCCAGGCAGTGTCGCACAGTTATAGACTGCACATTGGCTAAGATTCTGTCAAGTTGCCCAGGACTCGACAGATATGGGAAAGGAAAATAGCAATCGTAACGGCCGTGAGAATCCGGGGTTTTTTAGCATGCAGCTCACTGCCGGTAGCAAATCAATTTAGCACGATGTTAGCTACTCGATTGTACATCCGAGCAAGCCCGACTTCGCATCCGCGGTATAATTGCGTCATATCGCACATTTTTTCGGGAAACATTTATTTCTTACCGGGCTATAACTGAGCGAACACGATCGATTTACCAATGTATTTTACCGCTCACACCCTTCAGTTAAATCTCGCTGCCGGCGTCTCTAAGTGTTAGTTTGCATCAGGTGGGAGCAGCAAGATTAAATTTCAGTGTAACTTGAAACTGTTAGTGGAAACTAAAATAAACTACGGTGTCAAAAACATTATCACATGGTTATTTAGGGTCATGCATTGAAACGCGCGTAATTTACTAATTTATTTTGATACCCACATCCCTATAACTTAACAATGGATCACAAAACTTGTAAAGCTGATAAATCTGATTATTTGAGTCATCGCGAATTTTTGCCGTTTCCACCATGGCCTGGGCTAAATAATAAACCCTTATTGATAATTATTTTCTCGCATTTTAGAGCGCAATGAAAATCCACGAGCGAACAAACGTATCCCACAAAGCTCGCCGACCAATCGGGGCAGTGCGCCAAATGTAAACACAAGTTCCGACACTGAATCGAAACACAGTCGTACCGGAGCAAGGCCACGTGTAGAGAAAGATGCCTTCTCTGATCTGCTGGGTGGATTTGGAAGTTCCTCGACATCTTCTAGTCAACCGCTCACGGTGAATGATATGCGCCGTCAACAATTGGAAAAGACCACGGATCCGGAACAGTTGAAGGTTAGTCAGTGTCTCATAAACGTGTGTACCTGTTTTTGAACGTTGTTGTCACCGGTCTTGTACACTAGGTTTTAGATTGGGCTCACGGGAAAGATCGCAACGTCCGAGCTTTGCTATGTTCGCTTCCGAGCATCTTATGGGAGGGTGTACGTTGGAAACCGGTGAGCTTAGCGGATTTGATGAACCCTGAGCAAGTGAAACGACAGTATCGCAATGCTGCACGCGCAGTTCATCCAGATAAAGTAAGCGAAATATTCCCGTTTACACAGTGCTACTATCAACAGTTTCGTATGCTTTTCACGGCTATTTTTAATTGGATTTCCTGCGTATTTTGTTCAGTGGATGAACACAGAGAAGGAGAAGCTCGCTCGAATGATATTCGTTGAGTTGAATGACGCGATGACCGAATTCGAGAAAGACCCGAATGCTATCTTGTCATTATAGTTCATTGAAAAGCCCCAATCGTGTTGTTTGATCATTTGGCTAGATCACCCGCCATTCGCAGACATTCCTTCAAATTGCTTTGCTTTCCGTTATTAGCTATTTATCCCGTTGTTGCCGACTGTGATTCAATCTCTTCTTCAAATCTGAATTCCGAAATTTATCCCGTTACTTGCGATCACGTGATATTAAAAGTTTTGTCTTTATTCATCGGAAGTGTACATAAACGTGTTTGTCCAAACACCTGTTCTTCTTTCTGGGGTTATCGGTTACTTGCGTTCAGGTCAAAAAATTCGACCAAGGTTAATCATGTGTTTTGTCATGTAGAGTCTTTGATTGTATTGATATTGATTATACTTTGTAGTTTGATTACAGTGTTCAATAGGGTTCGTGCAACAAATCACGGTGTTCAAATTGCCAGAGGACGCACCTGTCACATGAGATGATTCCATGAACTGTGCAGTTCTGCATTGCAGTCAATGAATCCACGTGTTTAATTAGAGTATTCCAACGAAGAACCCAACTTTGAGCCGCGTGTCCTTGAGAACAACTAATGACGCAGAGAGAAATCGAACGGTCATTATATAACATCAGAGGACGCGATGATTGCGATCACTGCGCAAGAGGTTATGGTGACCTTGTCAGCTAGCACAATGACCAGTGGAGAAATGCAAAACAAAGTTTGAGTTTATTCCGACACAAAGCGTTCCACATGAAACAGATCCTACCAAGAAATACGGTAGCTGTCCAGCTGAGAATGTGGTATAGCAAATGGTTTGAGGCTTCAATACTTGCTTTGAGAAACATTTTTGGTTTAAAGTGTAGAATCCTTGTAAGGTCAATGAAGCTAATTCGTATGCCCGCGAAGCACTGTAGGTTGTTTTGGAACAAATCGTACAGAGTAGTCATTAAAACCACAGCCACTAAACTTAGGCTACATGTACAAGATTAACCATAGACATGCACATAGTTGTCAACAGTGGTGGAAATAGAGCGAAAACGCGTTGAAGTCCCTATTGTAAACCATTTTGCAATGTAGATTAAAGTGATGAATGAAAAATATGACGGATATGATTGTAGGAAATGACACAAGAGTGGTAATCTAGAGAACCAATTTCAATTGTGGTATTTTATTGATGTATGCGAGATAAATGAGACCGATTACTGCAGCTTCTGGAACCCAAGGGCTTGAAAAATATACGTTCCTTTCTGAGAGTTGGTCAGCAATCAAACAGAAAACTGGCAATGGATGTAAGCCAAGACATTATTATTTCACGACACACGTTTCGCCATCATGGGCCTCTTGACTTCGGAATCCGTATTATTAGTACAAAGGGTCAATGCGGTAAAAAATAATTTACGGTATACACGAGAGCAACTTTGTACTAACCTTAAAATCCCTATTAAAACACTGTTCGATTAGCGGTGATAAAGAGGAGCAGTCAATAACAAGAAACGTGATTGTCAGCGAAACATTTTAACGGTGCCTTAGTTTCCTAACTTCGCCTGTTGATATTAGGATCGTGAAGGCCGCTCATGATTTCCAAACTAACATATTTCGCCCTAGATGAACAGACTAATAATCGCAGCACAGTAGACAGCTCTGAAACAACAGACACGATCTACGGGGTAACAGTAGTTATGGCGGGAAACCACGTAAATAATGAGATAGTTTCGAGTCACAAAAGTGACTAAATCAACTTTTAATGCCCGACCAAAAGATTCCAATCAAGTATCTTGGACTCGTAATTGATGTAATATTACACCCGATCCCTAGATTATACAACTGTGAAAACGATTCACAATTCTCGATCGGACAAAAAACTGTTGTCCTTGATAGCACAATGATATCCATCCCGTGACGTAACGCTTTTTGGCACACTATTTTGACACGAAAAAGTTCTCCTGCAAGCCATTGAATGGAGTTCATGGGTTCTTTGTACGCCAGCAGATACGAATACGGTTTCGACACTAAAATAAGTTGACCAATATTTTCCACCATGAAAAAATACTAACAAAATGTTATAACACGCGACCAACATAAAAATTAGCTATAAAAGCACAATACGCCTGCATCACTAAAATAGACGGTATTTGACACACCGAAGGTATTTCTCGTAATGAACCAACTTTTAATATCTCGAAAACCTGATTCACTTTTGGACTGGCATCAAAGGTTGCGAAAATCGAAAGATTTCTGGACAATTGTCTTACCAAGGCACACGCAATTCATGGAGCTCCCGTTTCAAATTATACTGGTGGGCTGCATCAAAATGACAAAATCACTGTTCACCTATCAAAAACCGGTGACAATATCTACAGGATGCACGAGATTGCAGCTATTCCAGTAAGTTTTTATTTATCCAAACCCGATTAACGTGACATCGATAATACGCATCGATTCATGATTGCCATACTGTCATGATGGACGAATTGTTAATAGAGATAAAGAGGACGGCTGGGGGTTCATTCGGTCAATGTCGAAAACGGATATACATCACAAGCACCTGCTCCACAGCGTTTCAAATAGCTGAATAGTCCGATGCGGGATGAACAATCTCTGCGCAGCGCTCACAGCCATGGGCAGAATTTGAACGCTGTCGGCATGGCCTACGTTCCGTAAGCGAGAGCATTACCTGCTCTTCACGAGGTTGAAAATGACGCGTGCAGAGGCGTCAAGGGCAAGTTCTTCCAAACTCGCTGGGTCAACGTCAATCGCTTTCATACCTCTTTGCAGCCTATCCGATTGTCGACTTCTTGATTTCAACACTCCTTAGAGTATATCTTTGGGGTTACGACCGTTTCCCATTCTATATACATAACCCAGCCAGTGTAGGTGAAGCTGTCGTAGTATTGTGAGCATACTCTGAACAGCAATAGAAACCACTTAAGTATATGTTACTTTACCCCTCCATGATATGTTCAAGATACAGTGAATGCTTTTTAAATGGCAAGTGTTCAGCTTCCTTTCGTGTCTTGCGTGGGCGGTCCAGGTTTCATCACCATAAATTAAAGCAATTAGTATTCCCACGTCGAATAGCATCACTGTTGTCTTCGCAGTCAAATTGCGGCTGCCCAGAAACGAGAGTAATAAAGACACAAGAGCGTTTTCTCTCCCAGCCCGCTTTTCAAACTCGGAGTCTAGCCAGAGTCTATCCGCAATATTTGAACCAACATATTTGAAACAGTTTTCAATAGTGGTGAGAAGCAGTCCATTAGCGACTGGATGTGCTCTTGGGAGTGAGCAATGTCTTTTCTTTCAAGTCGAAAAGCTTGCCTTCTATTCTCGCCCTAAAAGGTTGCTTCAGCAACAAAACAAAGAAAATATCGAATAGCATGGGAGGAAGAACACAGACTAGCTTGACGTGACGAGAATTCCAAAAACTGTTGAAGTGAAATCGTGAAAGTGAACTGAGCCCTTCATGCAGAATGGAAAGGAGTAACTAGTTTGAGCAGTCTTGTAGGACAGCCTATATGATTAAGCATTTTGCAAAAACCAACCCTTCGTCGACGAAGCTTCTGTGTCAGAAGTGAAACGTTACCCAAAAACTACTCTAACCGATTGCACACAAATTCCTTTGCATTATGAATACACGATCGGTCCCAAACATATTCCAATCGATTGCTAGGTGTAATGTTATTCAGCTAATGCCTGGAGGCGCATCTGTAAAACGTTAGCAAATCATTTGCCAACAGCACTTGTAATAGAAAATCCTCGATAATCGCCGCAGTCGCCACTATTACTCATAATCTTGGTGTATCGCATCCCTCAACCACTCAAGTGATAGTATTGAAGCTGCTCTACAATGTTTGGTGAGCCTAGGTTTGATTCACTTCGGCATTTCCTCTCGCTAGGCAGTCCATCACTTTATTGAACTCGAAAGTAGGGGTACGGTATGGTATTATATATATTATATTTGCTCAATCTGATACAGATATAGTGCCGTTCAACATAAACAATGAGATGTACAAAGCGAGAAGGGGGGTACAAAGCGTTGTCATCGGCATCGTTGAACGTAGGCATGATACTACCCGGTTGCCACACCGAAGTAGGGGAGATTTCGTTTAGGGGGTCCCACCCCGAGCCTTTACCCACAAGGCAGTGGAGCGAGAGAGGTTCGCACCTATCGGTGGCCGGTGACCGACGAAGCGGTTCATACGCCCTTTATGGGAATTTCCAGTTCGGAGCCCGATAACCCCGTTGATAGGTTGGTGACTTCAGTTTTTGCCTGTGCACCATACAATGTCCTTGGATAGGACAAGGGGCAGTGACTTTTAAAGCGGCGAGTCACATCCGCCGCGTCGTGATGTCATCATTGGATTTGTGGCTTTTTATAGGGAGAACGCTTGCCAGGCGAAAACCCACCACACCCTCAGACACCACCGACGAACCTTTCGCTGAGCTCGGAGAACCGAGCCAACCCAGCTGGCACCACGTGGAGGTATTTCGGCAAGCCTGATCCAGGCAAAGTGCCGCACAGTCAGAGACTGCACGTGGGCTACGATACTGTCAGGTTGCCCTGACAGTAGGGGAAATATAAACGTTCAACGGTTGGCAAACAATAACTGTGCGGTCCTCGTGGTAGAGAGAAGTACCCGAGCCATTTTTCATGTACTCAATTTCATCGCAATCGGGCTACCATATAGTAAGTTAATAGACAAATGGTTCTCTTGACCCCATCACACATACTGTGAAAATCACCAGTATCCTTAGTTTGTTGAATATTGAGACTAATTTCAATCCAAGAGCGTTGCGCACCCGAGTACAGCAGTCTTCCGGACCTGATTCCTAGATCTCTCAAGGAAGTGTTTTCGCCTGATATCACTCGTTTCAACTTCAAAATGTTGACCCTCTCTCGTACAATATAGCAGTCATCATACAAGCCTTAACATTGAACCAGCCGTCCACCCGTTTAATTTAGCATTAAGCGGAAAAGGGACGCAATGAACGCAGATTTATGCGATTCTCTGAATTTAGAGACTGAATTTAGTAAGGTTGTTTCGCAGAGCTCGGTTGCGAAAGCTTCCTAATATCACGCATGATATTTGCAAACACGACCGACATCGATTCAGTACAATTTTGCGTGGTGAAATCTAAACTGGTTTTGCATAAGCCAATGAATAGTCAGTGTCGTAGTCTGCTAACTGGTATGATCTTGTGAGCAGTGTTGTTTGCATATTAGGGCATCTAACGAGAATAAAATCAATCTGACGCCAATGCTTCGATTAAGTATGTTTACAAGATACTTTATGTCGTCATTATTTGGAAAGTGTTAGTAACACTAATACTGAAACAGTTCGGTGAATACTCGTGATCAGCACTGAGTCGGATATTGAAGACACCCAATAATACGATACAGCTTTCCAGCGACACGCTTTTGAGGATTGACGTGAGATGATGACAAGAAGCGTCTTGTTCAGCAGGCGTCGTAAAAAGCGCCGATAAATAAACATGGACCTGTGTTAAGGTACCGGCACTGCACTCCAGATTTGAAGTCCAAATACGTTTGCTTCCGCTGCTTCTTGGTTCTGCTGCCGTTAGTAAGCTGTTCCATACGGTAAACCCAACTTCACACTGTAGATCATCAGAATCCCATCTTTGCAAAATTGTGTAATCTCTTTATTATAGCAAATCAATGTCTAGTAGCCGTCTCTCGTAATGCACTTTGCCTGAATCAGTCTTGTGCTTTCTATTTCTATTCCTCCCCTCATATGTCTAGGCCAAGGCAACCTAACAGTATCTTAGCCCACGTGCAGTCTCTGACTGTGCGGCACTTTGCCTGGATCAGGCTTGTGCTTTCATACCATACCATACCATACCAGTAGCCGTCTCTCGCAATGCACTTTGCCTGAATCAGTCTTGCGCTTTCATAAATACATACTTGCAAGACAACCGCATCGACTTTGAGCCTTTTTAACTCATTGTTCATGACAGCTGATGTTCTTAGTCTCTTGTGTTCGAGACGTCGTCCCAAATCGAAGAAGAATGAATCGGACGTTACAGGCTCCAAATTTCAAAGCTGAACCCGTTTGTAATTTCTATCACTGGTGCTTTAAAATGCAATATGCTTCTCGGTTGGTTCCTAATCTCCAAGCCCCACATGAGGATAGCATAACGTGTCGAGACGGTACCCGATTGATGGGGGACTGTCCTGCTTCCAGTAGACTGTATATGATATGATATGAAAGCCGTCCGAGATTCGAAGATCTTTTCCACCATCAAAAACAGCCCCGGAACATAGCTTTCAACGATATCTACTGCACCCCACGTTGTTAACCACGGAAGTGTAAATGAGTCATTTCATGGATGCGCTGATATGTACGCCAGGGCGATTCAATTTGAGGAATTAGTTGTTGTCCATGTAGTCCGTACCCCCGAGTGTGTCAAAATTGAAACCAAAGAAACAGCTAAGCTGAATGATTTGGAGAACGAAGTGGTCTCGGGAGTTGCTAGGGCGAAGTAAGTACAACATACAAATGCCTAATGGGACACCAGAAGCCTTTTGCCTGATTGGTTATACCTCACAATGCAGTGGGGGTTTCAGATGAGAGTATTCCTTCCACAGATAGAAGAGGCGCATAAAAAGCTACTAGCGTATGAGGATAAAGTACATACAAGCCAGTCGAAAGTACGACCGTGACACATATGAACAGTAATCATGGTGTATAAATGCGTAAATATTACGAGACGTCATCTCAGTAATATTCACTAGCGTGCCCAGTATCTAAACCCCAATAACATGAAGTTTGAAACCACCGTTAAATACGAACCATGATGTTCAAACACAGAATGACGAAGTGATTCCCCGTCAATCGATCATGATGCTTGAAACAGCAACGTGGTGCGGATTTATTTCGGATGTAAAGTACCAATAATGAGTAGAAATCTTCTATACTATTTATATATTTTTTGTCAATTTCGCTTATCGTATTCTCATTGATAACCTCACATGGATTATGCAGTGGGTATATTCAGTGACTTACTTTCCGAGCATTCGTACTCAATTTCCTTTCAGGATAGCACTTATGACAAGGTAAGCAAGTCAACCTGTATAGGCTACGTTGTTTGGGTCACGTTTTACGGATGCCGGACCACCGTTTTCCGAAACAAATTCTTTTTGCGACGCCACATCCTGATTGGCGTAAATCTCATGACAGCCAAACCGTCACGCGGCAGACTGTTAAAAACCGTTACCAGTAACCTCTCTAAAGTCGGCGCAGCATGTCTTCCTGGCTGTTGTTCCCGCGATCAGATATCGCAATGGCTAGTTACGCTTCAGGATGTCTTGCACCAAGCATCTTCGTGGAGTGTTTGCTCAACCGTGTATGTTGTCAAACAATGACGAGAAAAGCTTGTTGTGATGCATGACAGTGAAAGCCACAAGGAAGCTGACATACTGATGTCGCTCTACTCGTTTGAATACAAGTTCGATTCGAGGCTTATCATCCCAGCTTGTTTGTGCTTACTCTTCTATAGAAACCGTAGCTAGTTAAGTCCACACCCTTCCCCATCTTTTATGATTTAACATTTTCATGATTGTGGCAGTTTAGCATTCGGTAAATGCTACCGGCGTAATGCTGTCTGTGATGAAGTAAGTCAGGTTTCTCAGACCGAAACTGATGATGGAGGGCTGAGCTCAATCGAATCAAAAAGATTCAATCTTGTTTGGAACGAGAACGGCGACAGCATTTCAGCTTCCTTGCAGCTTTCACTGTCAAGTGGCATACAATTTTTTGTCACTTCGCTTGGCAACATATAAGATCAATATAATTATGTGCCTTCAAGACTACCAACGAACACGATTTTGAGCCACATCACTATTCTTTCGGATCCTAAACAAGGATGCGTACCGCTTCAGCATCAGAAAGTTTAGCTGTCAAGGCCTTCATGTTTTCGCAAAGCAAGTCGGAACACTCTTGCAATACGATTTAAGAAACCGGCGACATGTGGTTGGAAAAACAGCGTAAACTTACAAAGGCAAATCATTTTCCATTGAGTATAGCCACCTGACCGGAAAATAAGAATGGTAATTGATACTTCAACTCGTCCGAGGTGAAATGTTCTCATGCAGCACTATATAAGACACCATTTAAACGTAACAAACATATTTGGAAGACATAAATTTAGGGTTCTTGTAAATGAAGGCTCAATATCGCTGCCTCTTAGTTCGGATGAATAATGATTGTCAAGACTTGTTGGAGAATGTCGTGTGCTACCAGGTTGACTATTCCTGCGTTATTTTGAAAATGTCTCTATATCAAAACTGTCGTCCGGAATCAATTGTTACCTCAAGAAACTTTATCTAAGGCACTGCGTTCCATGGGTAAATAATATATTCCGAATTCATTTAGCGCATTTTATGTAAATACCAGCATTTACCACGGTTTTATCACAGTTAAGCATTTAATGCTTTTAGTGCGCTGAAGACTCGGAGAATGATATCGCTAACATATATACGAAAGATCATGCTTTTTTTAACGCAGCATTTAAACTGAAAACTGACTAGCGCAATCAAATCCTCCATTTAATTAATAATTCTTTGAAGCATATCTAATATGGTCATTGAATGCGGATAATCGTTAGAACCGATACTAGCATATTGGCATAAATCTTAGTTTATGGGTGCAAACAAGAAAACAATGTTGCAGGAACCATTATATATTTAAATAAACTCAACGTACTGGACGAGACATTGTTTTTTTCAACACACCCTAGAAGGAAAACGTGAATATAGAAATTGGAATTTACCATCACAGCGCGTTTTTCAGCACTAGTCTGGAACCGACCATGCCCAAACTTGGAGGATGTATCGATGAACTTAAGGACAATCTTTTCTTTTGCTTTTCTATTGCCTTGTGGAAGGATTGTTTTCCTCAACGTAATAACACGCTTCTTCGGTCCCATACAACAGCCCTTTATCATGATGTAATCGTTTTTAACTTCACCGTAATGCGGGAAACCGCCTATGGGTGTTATGTTTTTCGCAGTCACGTCAAACTCCGTAGACGCGTTTCCTTTAGGTTTAACGGACGATTTGTCTTTTATGTCGTCTTTAGCCGCTTCAGCTTTGGCTGCTTCTAACTGTGCTTGAACGCCTAGGAAATAAAAATAAAATCGACTCACCTAAACCGATTCGATAGATTTTTTTGTTCAGTTCAGTACGATGGAAGTAACCTTTTTGACCAGCACGAGCAACAGTACATGCGACACGCGCAGGATGCCACGCACCGATACATGCGACTTTTCGGAGACCTCTGTGAGTCTTACGAGGAAGTTTTTTCGTGTGCCATCGAGAAGTGACTCCTTTGAAACCTTTTCCTTTTGTTACACCAATCACATCGATCATTTCATCTTGGGCAAAAACATTTATAACCGGGACTTGTTTCTCAAACTGCTGTCTGATCCAATCAACTTTTTGAGACACTGTTCCACCATTCACTTGAATTTCCATTATATGAGCCTTTTTCTGACGGTGTTTCATGAGTCTCATCTGAAAATGCTGATATGATGCTAAGACTTACCTGAGTATGAGCAATCGCACGAACGACGGTGCAATATTTTTTAATTTTACGCAGATCACGTTCGATTTCTTTCAAACCTGCTTCGTCAGCCCACTTTTTAGAGGCTTTTGAAAATGCTTTCTTTTTTGATTTGGCCCAGTCCTTGTAGAACCGTCGCCGACAATCTTCAGTAAGATGCTCGGCCCAAACAGTTTTGAAGGTGCGTAAACCACGGGCTGTTGGCGCATACCCAACCATACCGACTATAACCATCGGTGGACATTCAAGAATAGTGACCGGCTCAACGATTTCACGCTTATGAACTTTCGAGCCAGGCCTATCAACCTCTCTAACAATATGCGTCATCCCAGCCTTATAACCAAGAAAGGCTGTTAGGTGAGGAGGCAGGGAGCGCCTATCTTTTGGAAAGGCTTTGCACTTTCCACGTATACGTCGGCTTCGCTTTTTTGGAGTGAAGCCCATTGATCCATGCCTGGGTGCTGAGAATTTTCGATGTGACTGGAAAATGCGTTACAAAATATACTAACCATGTTGCGTACAAAAAATTCTCCGGTTCGACCGCCAAAATTATGCGCCGTTTAAAGGAATAAACAAGGTGTCGTGTAATCATGGTTCATAAATATTAAAGAAAATAAAATATTTTAAAAATACTTACATAGTTGTCTTTTCATAATTTTCAGAGTTCATGAAAAATATCTTTTCAGTTCAAAGTGATGTGTTCAGTTCAGTTTAGTTTGCACAGGACAGTATGTGGCTAACGAGCCAATCGAGCGTCCAGATTTCTTTCGGTGGTATGCCACAGAAGAGCGTCCACCACTTCAAAAAATATCTTCACAAATATATTCTGGTATGAGAGTAATCTGGAATGAAACAGAAAATCTCCCCTCACCAATAGGTGAGACGAAACATTAGTGCATTCCAAAAACAACATGAGGATCACTCGTTGCTCATATAGCCCGAAATTACACTCCACTACCAGTTTCTGGCTGCTATTGTACTAACCCTATGCATCAGTGGCATTCAAGTATAACCTTGTTTATCATTTCAATTCAGTTCAGTTGCACTACAGTTGCACAGGACAGTAAGTGTCTAACGAGCCAATCGAGCGTCTAGAATTTCTTCCGGTGGAAAGCTGCAGAGAAGCAACCAAAACTGCTAGAATCTTTTCTTCACGATCGGTAGGCCAAGAGATTATCTGGGTTGTATTTTGGAAACACCTCGTTATGAATCATGATGGAAATATAGAAGAAATTCTATTCACCAGTATGGTGAGAGGTCAGCAAAAGAAGAGTTGTGTATTAAAAAAAGAACTCTAGCACTTACTTTGCTTACCAGAAACGCTGAAAATGGTGAATTACCTAATGTTGCATAGCGATTATGGAAGAGTATTCCTGAAAATCCTGTCCCCAGATGTGATCCAATTCATTCTTAAAACTCGCTACAGAACTGCAGGATATAAATTCTTCTGGAAACGGTTCCAGAAATTTACCAACGTAAAGCTGAAAAAGTTTTTCAAGAATTCTAGTCTACGCCGCTTCTTAGCAAGTTTGAATGGATACCCGCGGGTGCCCAGCTTGGGACTTAAGGCAAAGATGTCATTCATGATAACGCCGCTTAACCCCTTTAAGCTCTAAAAGGTTTCAATTAACTTGCATCTCAAACGACGGCGCGTAAGCGAGAACAGATCTAGGGACTTCAGGCGTGCAGCGTATGGTTTTCCTCGTAAACCCTCAATCGTGCTGGTTGCAAGGCGTTGTACGCTTTCGAGTCGAACGATGTTCTTCTCCTAGTAATGGCATCACGCCTGGACATATTGTTCTAAATGCGGCCGAACTAAAGCCTTGTGAAGTGACAGGAATACAGATGAATGAATGTGTCGATAACTGAAAGAATCGGAATGATTTGTAATTCTGTGCCTGTCATAATATTTAAGATTATTTTCAGAATCTCTCCATATCGGATGCTCAGAAAATGATGAGCAGGTCGAAGGTGTTATTAAATTGTTGGTCGTTTTATTATATTTATTCTTTGCCGCTTTGGTTTTTGTTAATGCTTAAATGTGCTTACGCACAAATTAAATATATTCTCCTCTTCTCATACCTGTCCGGCAAGGAAACGTTTTACTGAGTGTGAAACCATAACACTAATCTGATGTTTATGTTGAGAATTGTTTTCATTGATTCCATACAATCATCAAGTGGCGTATTGGATTAATGATAAAATCTAAGTTAGATCTACTACTACAAATTGGTGGGCTCGTGACAGTTTCCATGTACAAAGGTATTTCGTATCATATACTACTTCGATTTCACTTCCACACATTTTAGTTTGCTAAATGGTTCATTGAATACATTAGTATCATACTTTCCATAAGCTAATGATAATAATCATGATTGTATAAGTTTACCGTTTTGGTTATGAATGATCTCCGTCTCCAGTTTTTAAACATTTTTCAGCACTGTACGTTTCTGGTTGTGTAAAATCTGGAGGATAGCAAAAAATTCGTATATTTGGCATGATGCCATAAATCCTGAATCTAGATACTAAATCATTTGATATGTAGAATCGCGATTTCATTATTAACGCAGCTGCTGCTGATCCTTGAAAATAAATAAAACTATCATTTCAGTACTTAATTAAATCAAGAGTATGATCTGCGGAAGCTATCGTGCGGATAATAATTGGGTTATTTAACATAAACGATGCATCTACAACACATGATTCAACTAGCAGAAGAAAAACCTAATAATAATAAAATAAGTCATGATTAATTGCAGTAAGGTTTGACAGTAGGCATTGAAAACGTTTGATCCATATCGAGTACAAACACGCATTCAGAGCTTCGCTCACATCGCATAACGAGATCAGAAAATTTTCACATAATGACACATTATCACCCAAAATCGTGCGCCACCACATAAATATGGAATGAGATTTTGCAAAGTTTATCTCAATGCTTCCTTTCTTACATCAGCAAATACAATAATTTGTTCTATTTCATAGTATTTCTCGTAATTGTTTTAACAATCAACCAAAGAAAAAATTCTATATTCGTTCTTAACGGAGATGTTTTTCAAGTTGATCGTAGATTCGTTGCTTAGTCCGACAGTGTATGCTTACTTGCACGTTCGAAACAACGTCGTCATTGCAGGTAAACAATATAACAGTTTGAGGAGCAGTCTTTCCTTACAAAACTTACAACCATCTTGTTCATGTTAACAACCGGTAAACTAAAATGTGTTTTTACATCGAAACTTGTGCGGAATTAAACGTGATCTAGGAGTCCAACATGATAAAATTCACAGTAGTGATTCACATTACAAGCAACAATTGGCATGCGAATTCTCCAAAAATATTAACGACAATTCTCTGTCCAGTTATGAATCAGAAGTAATTCCCGATTATTTTCTTAAACATGTAAATTCCGAAGTTTTAATTTGGGTGGCTGAGTTTCTAGTTAAGTCTAAAATTTTCTGTTAATATCGCTGCACTTGATCTTATTGCTAACTCATAGAATTTCACAGAGTCAAATCTGTGAGTCACTATCCAAATCACTTTATGACTTATTCCTTACTTTCTTCCAGTAATAATGGCAATTGTAATCGAAATTTTTTAGGTTTTAAAACCAAACATGCAGTCGACCAGCTTTACACTTGATGTCAAACAACGCATTATAAATCGTCATTGCAATGTGTGTCAATGACTTCGAGTTCGCCTGAAAAAAGCTTATGACAGCAATTCATAAGTTTCTCTTTATTCCGGTTATTTGAATTAGTCAAAATCTTCCTTTTCAAGATGATTTAAATTATGGATGAATATAAAGAACATTAACATTCATTTAGGTGCTTCATATTTGCAATCCGTACCATATTCTTCTTGTACATGTTATGCGCTTTATTAATAATGGACTGTATATTCGAAATTAATTTGAACGAGGCCTGTTATGTGTAAATTGTTGAAGATGAAGTGATCGCGAATGGCACTGTCACTACATTTTGGTATTATTCCATATTGAAGCACTTCAATCATGAACACTAAAATACAGATCTCGAAGCGAATCTTCTTCCAAAATAAATGAGATTCAACACCTATTTACACTAATTCAAATCACATCTAGCTTTGTTCCTTACCTCAAAAATATTACACGATCTTCATAACCTATATATTTTACTTGATAATTTATATAATAATGGCATACGCGGGTATTTATATTAAATTAATTTTCACAACATTCGTAAGAACAATCACTTGCTTTCGAGTATTTATTCCCTAGCATAACTTACCAACACCCACCCAAAAAAACTGGCCAACAGGAGACCACAGCCTAAATGAACCAATTACCTTCCGTTTACTCGATAAGAAAACAGTACACTTTCAGGATAGAATAAAACATTTGGAACAATTAAAACGAAAGGTATCGGAAAATTCATAACACAGAACATCACGCATCTTCGATGAACATTATCCGTTAAACATCGGTGCTTTTCGAAACATCCATTGATTATACTATCTTGCATTGACAGTGTATTTTGTATAATAACAGATCACCAACTAATTATCTGGAACCAATTTGTAAATAATGTTTACCTTTATTTTTATTGAACGTAAATTTCTGATGCAGAAGCGATCGTAAAAATGGATTTATGATTGTACATACTACAGTTAGATTATACAACAAATTTGGCAAATATTGATTAAGATTAGACTGTCTTGGATATCCAAGAATGAAATAGTTTATTCACTCATTTATTTATTTATTTATATTCAACGTAAAATTCCCAAGACTAACAACTGCTCCGTTTATTTAGATCAGAATACTCCCGTTATTCTAAATAAACTGCGGAAGTTGGAAACTGAATTAGATGAAATTCGAATTCTTGGATGATAATTCAAACATAGTCAAGAATATACTTCAACGAACTAACATCAAAATATGTTATACAGTTTAATATAGATGACAGATAACCTTTACAAGATTTATAAAACGGTTATCTGTTCTACTTATAGGCTTCCATTAGATTGCGCTTCGTTAAAGCGCTTGAGGAAAATTAAACCTTCGAAATTTTGTCCGATCTTATCACACTGACAAAAGCTTTGTTTCACACATCTTAAACCATAAAATGATTTCAAGTGGATTCCAGGAGTTAACAATGTCTTTATTGAACCTGATCTTGCGCAACGGGGACTCAAGTTCACTTAGTGTAAAATGAATACTGAATGTTTGAACGCATCTTGCAGCAATGGAAAAGAAGCGATGGAATTGGATTAGGTGCCGCAAGAGTTGAATGCATCTCTAACTCCGCTTCCTTCAGTCAATAAACCAACACAACCGGCGATCACATCCCAAAGTATTATATCTTCTCATTCAAGCTTTGACAATCTAGCTTCCTATCGGCCACATCAACAACTTTTATAAATTCTTCAACCTTTCACAATAGAAATACACTTTATTTTATTCGAAGCATGATGCACCTCCCTACCGGGAATTTTATGGTAAAGCATAATTAATTAGACGGAAACTCCATACCGGGAATTTTATGGTAAAGCATAATTAATTAGATCGGAAACTTCATTGTCATCTTCATCGGGCGATTTCGCGATACTCAAGTCAATTTTTAAATGATCGAAGCCCATCACAGCGTGTTGACACTAATAGATAATAATAATAATAATAATAATAATAATAATAATAATAATAATAATAATAATAATAATAATAATAATAATAATAATAATAATAATAATAATAATAATAATAATAATAATAATAATAATAATAATAATAATAATAATAATAATAATAATAATAATAATAATAATAATAATACTTTGACACTCATTTTTAACATTTGAAACCATTTTACACTCAGCCTACTATGTTCCCTTACTCAACCATGAATATTTGTTCAATATTTCCATCACTGTTTTAACATTTCAAGATTTTGGGCAGACGACTTCGAGCTGGACCGAATAGGAGAAGGATCTTGGAGCCTGGATATGTAGCAGCCCAAGAAACAGCTTACTTTGTGAGGTTATTTACAAGCGTGCTTCGAAGTTTCTAGGTTTGCTGCGACGGATCTACAGAACTTTCACGCCTGAAGCGTTGCCAAGCATCATGAAGACCTACTTAATTTCTACAATGGAACGTGCATCGCAAGCATGGACTCCGTGTATGAAAACAATATATTCTTGCTTGATAGGATATATGATTGTGCAACCGAACTCGTGAGGTTTTCGAGACCTTACATAAGAGGAAAGGTTGAAAAAGCTAAAGCTCCCCATTCCCCTTCAACGTAGACTTCGAAGTGTCGTTATTATTACTCACAAAATATTGAATGCTCCAGATCATCCACTCAAACATGTGTTCAAATACCGTGAGTCAGGAATTACACGTAGCCACTCAGCTACACTACAAATTCCCCATTCCCGTACTAACTGTCACCAATATTTCTATTCGGTACGCGTCTGTTTCCTGTGAAATGCCTTCCCGAAGCAAATATCAACTCTCCCTATATCAAAACATTCACTCGAAACTTGGACTCTTATTTGTTCCATAACGATTTGACGATGCCTGTGTATTGACTCAGGGTAAGCATATTACTTGACTCCAGTGAGATCGTATAATTTTTTATTATACCTCTTATTAAACGAATATTTACTATGATATGACAATTGTGAAATCTTACTGTTCATTCAGTATCCCAAATCCTTGAGATAAACTCTTCTCTAGACATTCTATACTCTCTTGGAATCCCAGGTTTCTAAATCCACATCTTTCTGCATATATTAGTATATCATGAGGTCAGATAGTATTCTCTGGATAACTGGCCATTCAAGTGTCAGGGTACCAGACCCTAGAACTGCTTTTAAACTAATTAATCTCAACATTGCCTTCGATAACATTTTCTATACACCATTATGTATATAACTGACTTTCATTTCTCATGAGGCCTAGAGATGTCTTATTTCTTTATCTTAACGTGCGAAATAATAAAAATATACAAAAAATAAAAAAAACGTAAAAAAACTAAAAAAACATTATTTTTTAAATTCACATTCTTATTTCTCAAAGGATGTACTATTTTACTTTGATGACTTCTCAACGTGCTGGTGAAGAGAAACTTTTTCATTATAGTCCAGTGTCTTCGAATAACGAACCATCAATGTAATTAGCTCGAAATCTATCCGCCCGGGTTTTGTTCCGTATGCGATTTACTCTCCTGCAGATAACAAAAATCTGGCTAATGAACAAATTTTGGTTTGATTCGTCGACAATTCTTCAAGAGTATTGGAGCACAGCACCCTACTGCCTACTCCCTGCTATTAGCCACACCCTCTCTCATCCCCCACAATGTCTTAGATTTTCTTATTCCGATAGATTTATGTTCCCTTTTCAATCTTCTCAACCAACCTTTCCGTAAAAACATGAATTTATGCATATATAATTTCTTTATCAATTTTTTATGACAACTTTATTACAATTCGCACCACTTTTGCCATAATTACCTTCCATTTCTGTTCTCCATTTGTTTCTTGCATCCTTGCTATTCGTAAATCTTGACATAATTTAAACGAAATTTTATTTCTATTAGACATTGAAATTTTTTCTAACCTACTGTATATATATTTTCTCATTGAACGAAAAAAATGTTCAAAAATCCCGCTCACTTCGGTCACTTGCACTGTTCTATTTTCTTTTGCTGTTCAAATTTTGATAAACTGTTCATGTATTGCATGCCTTGAATGTCCAAGATTATATATTATTATTATGTGCTTTTTGTGACCATAAATTCTTGAATCTTCTTGAATCCTGCGCCGCATAATGATAAATAAAAAATAATAGAATTTGGTTTGATGTCTTCTGCTGTTAGAGGTGGTGTAATTGACTGCCTACTACAATATCGTCTATGTGTGTCAAGGAAGGAGCAAAAGTGATTCCAATTGTGACATGAAGGAAGGAAATCTCTATCGGAAATATATGTTTGGGTATATTTCTTTTTATATGTATGTGTGTAAAAAACAATCACTAGGGGATTTCAGTATACTGGTGCTCAGACCGTATTATTCGACAAAAAAGTTTGTAACGTTTGCCTAATTATAATTTCATTCGATTACGAAACAATTCATGACGATGAACTGTTCCACAAGAGTGTACACGAACTACGTAAACCTTGCAACGAAAATTAAATCGTGAATGTGGTATTTGAAGAGTAAGGTTGTATCTGCGGGTCAGGAGGTAGAACCTATTGTAAAAATGTTTCTGATTGGGAGGGACCTTGTATGAACTATTCGGTATGTCAGGATTAGGTCCCTTTGATTGCGTCTACGCTCGAGAGTTCAGTCAGTCGTTGCTCAAAGGGTATCCAAGTAAACATTATGGTTGTCTTATAATAAATATGGTTGTCTTATAATAAATCCTTTCACGGAGCAAGATGTCTTTTTCTATCCATGGTGTCCATGCTTGAATTGTATATTTCACAACTGGATTCATGTCGGTATTGAGTATATTTGGCTATGAGTTGCTGGGAAAAGTCCAAAAATCATCTGAGTAAAACGAGCATACTACGCGCAGGCTTATAGACAGCTACGCACAGCAGATTGTTTTTCAATTTGCGGCACACACAGATACCGATATCTTTCTGCGATATACTCCAATCAAGCGTGTGACTGCTAAGTCTGTACGACGAAGCAAAGGGTTCCCAAAATTTCAACATTTTGAACTTGCACAATTTGAGGTACAGCTTATTTTAAATTGACCACGGGTTAGGCTGATCTATGTATGCTCGTAAAACTAGACAATATTTCACAGAGTTTACCTTCGTCCAAATTTTAGATCGTCGGCGAAAAAACAAGATTACATAGCATCAGCTTCGGTGAATCGTTTTTAAATATTAAAAACGGTATTAGAACGAGTTCTAAACCTTGTGAGACACCAATCATGGCTTCAATAGTAGGCACCACATCTTGAGTATTGCGTTCAAGTATGGTCACCTTATTTGGAAAAAGGTTTGCCAAGCTTGAAGGTGTTTAACGCCTAGCTACTCGAATGACTGTAGGCAATCAGGTGAGACGTATGAGAAACGACTGCTGAGTCTAGATCTCTTCTCACTAAAAAGAAGGCGGCTACGTGGGGACCTGATTGAAACCTTCAAAATCATGACAGATTTCAGTACTATTCTACCAAGTGAAATGAACGCGCTGGCGCCAAGTTTTGGTACTCGAGGCCAGCAATTAAAACTGGCCAAGCGACATGTCAGGTCCAATGTTCGTAAGTTCTCCTTCTTGAAAGGATAGTAAATTACTGGAATCGTCTTCCTAGAGAAGTTGTTTGTTCTATTTCAATAGGGGGTTTCAAGAATGGACTCGAATCTGTGTGGCCTGCATTATTTCCTGATTTTATCCGTTAGTGAATAGTTGGTATGATCCTCATGTTGTCTTTGGAACGCACTAATATTTCTTCTCAACTATTGGTGAGGGGAGATTCTCTGTTGCATTCCAGATTACTCACATACCAGAAGATATTTGTGGAGATATTGTTTGAAGTGGTAGGCATAAGACCATAAGAAATCTGGACGCTCAATTGGCTCGTTAGCCACATGATGTCTTGTGAACACTGAACTGAACTGAAGGAAATTTCACCATCTATTCTGACTTTTGCTTTGCGTTTAGACAGGTAACTTGCGAAACATGTTATTAGATTTCTAGTGACGCTAAGATCCTACAGTTTCTGAACTTCAAGACAGTAATTGAAATTAACTGTAATTGGAATTAACTCTAATAGTTCCCGAAGTTCGACATCCGCACCTGATAATTAAGGTGTGAGTGTAACTCGACATCTGCATATACCGTATTTTTCGGACTATGAGGCGCACATAAAAACAATAATTTTTACGGAATGTAAGGCTCACTGCCGATTTTTCGTAAAAATTATTGTTTTTATGTGCGCCTTATAGTCCGAAAAATACGGTACGTTCGCCGCGTTTACCTAAACTAAAACAAACACGACCCCTCTTACCAAACCCTCCTACTTTCAGAGAGGCACTAATCAGACAACCTAACCGACAACGTATGCAGACAACTAATTATATAAGAGGTTCACCCAGTCTCAACAACCGTATTGACACATCTCGTTTGTTAATGAATAACCTCCCATCATATAAGCAACAATATCACCATTCATCACCTCCTCCTACACCTTTTTGTAATATTCAACCTTATTATAATCCATCTAATATTACACAGTATCCCTCTTATTATAATAATTATATTCGCCAAACTTTATTTTATAATCCTTATGTTTCTCGCTCCAATTATGAACCATACTTTAACACTGATACCATTTTTTTCAAAAATACATAAATTGAATTTTAGGCATAGTAAACTCTCTAATGCACTCACCCCAAATCCCTTATCTTCGACCTTTGTATTGTTCGTTTTCTGGTCATAAATGCTAGATTAATTATACCTAAAATCCATATACTAAAATCTTACCTATCTTCTAAAGCTGTAGATATTATTCTTATAACTGAATCCTGGACCCGTGATGATCACTCTGACTCTAAACTCATGATACCTAACTACCAGGTATTTAGGAGAAACCGCACTCTGAAACAAGGTGGTGGTTGCCTTATTTATGTGCATTCAAGATTTAAAGCTAATAGTACAACATCTTCGTATTTAACAGAACTTAAAGATTCACTATGGATAGAACTAGCTATACTAGATATTTTATTAGGCTGCATCTACTACCCACCAGCCTCATCTTCATATAATCTGAATACATTAACTCAAGCTTTCATCGAAACGTCTTTACATCATGCACGCCATAAACTTATAGCCGGTGATTTTAACATGCCTAATTTAAACTGGCACGAACGAATTAAAGTTATCTCTCATACAAATTTTATGAAAACGCTTGACTTACTAGGTTACAAACAATTTATTGATAGACCAACTAGAAAGGGCAACATTCTTGACTTAGTCTCTACTCTAAATATAGATCCAAACAACCTAGTAATATGGCCTTCCTCTTCAATGGGTACCATAAAATACTATCCTTCCATCTATCGTGCACTTGCAAAGCTACCAATGAGGTCGAGACTTTTCACCGTTCCATCGATTGGAACTTACTTTCAACACTTATAAGGATTGAAGATTAGTCTCAATCCTTTCTTTCACATGATTTTCCAACTATATCCTCGACATTCTATTCGAATATTATAGGTTTAATCGATAAAGCTAGCAGTTCTAAAAACGCACAAAACAAACTAGGCTCGAGAAAATGGAAAAGAAAATGAAAAAGTAGTCTACAGTTGCAATTAACAATAACGACATCCTAGCTCGTTTACGTTCCTATGAACTATTGAGTGACCACAAACTCATTCTAGACCACATATTGATTGCATCGGAAAATAGAGCACTGAAGAGTTGTGATAAACTAAAATCACTTAGCAGGTTATTTAAATCACGATTCGTAAATCCAACTAACAAAGTAGATTTTATTATTCAGGATCGAATTTATAATTCGGCAGAAATAAGAATTACAGACCATATTACAATCTGCGAAGAATTTCTTAAATATTTTAATACTACTTGCAATACTTCCATCTATAAAGATATCACTAGAACATCTCGGTCACCTAGTGTATTAAACACTATATGCATAAATCTGAATGACATTAATGAAGTCTGCAAGCAAACTACATTCAGTCTCAAGCCAGACATAACAGGCATTCCACCCGCCATTTGCAGAATGAGTGGTGACGATTTCAAACTTCTTCTACTGAACTTATTTAACACTTCAATCGAATCTGGAATCTTACCTTTAGAATGGAAACACTCTGTCGTTACACCCAGACATAAATCTGGCTCGAAATACACGATATCATATTATCGCCCAATTAACCACACAGCATTATTATCTAGATTACTTGAAAAAATAGTAAAAAATCTATTTTAAATCACTTATCTCCAAGTTTCTTCTCTGGAGCTCAATATGGCTTTCTAAATGAAAGATCTTGCAATAAATGTCAGCTTAAATACCTCGACTATATTACTACATCGATTGAGGAAGGTTCGGCAGTTGTAATTGTCTTCCCAGACATAACTAAAGCATTTGATACTGTCCCTCATAAGATATTATTATCAAAACTTGAATCATGTGGCATCGGTGGTAATCTTCTTTCCTTGATAACTGCTTTTTTTACTGATCGCACTTACTCATTTGAATTTAATGGCCGTAGATCACGCAGCCTACCTATTCCCAGTGGGGTGATTCAAGGTAGCGTATTAGGCCCCTTACTATTTCTTATATATATAAATGACATACATAACGTCATTTCACATAGCAAACTGTACTTATTCGCTGATGACATGAAAGTTGTTATCACTTTCCCAGCTAATCAAGCGCAAACGTATATATCTCGACTAAACAATGAATTAGCTGCACTTGCAGATTGGGCAAAAAATAATGGTCTAACGTTCTCAACAGCTAAATCTAATTTCATGCCTATAAGATGCACGATACAAAATAACTCAATCCTTCTAAACAATAACGCAATTCAAATGATTGACAGCCCGCGTGATTTGGGATTTCGATATTCTTCATCACTCACTTCCAACGAACAGATACGCCACCTTATTACTAAAGCCAGGCAAAGTATGAATACTATACACATATCTATAATTCAGCCTCATTGTAAACTAGAAATGTATAAATTATTCACCATTCCTATCTTTGACTATTGTAACATAATATATACTAATATAAATAAGACCGATAGCATAGTTTTAAAAAAAGATACAACGTACTTTCTCAAAATCAATAGTCGGTTATACCACCAAACAATCTTATAGAGAAAGATGTATACAACTGAAACTCGATCAGCAATGGTTTCAGTTCAGTTCAGTTCAGTTCAGTTTGCACAGGACAGTATGTGACTAACAAGCCAATCGAGCGTCCAGAATTTTTTCCGGTGGAAAGCTGCAGAGAAGCACCCACCACTGCCAAAACGTATATTCTTTTTGTCTGTTTTAAATCTTCGCAGACTTAAGCATAACCTAATCTTATTCTTTAAAATACTGTCAACGGATTAAATGGAACTTCGCTTGAATATTCATATACGGCATGATTTTAAATATAGCTTGAGAAACAGTGAAAAAACTATTAAGTTACCAAGGTTTCGTACTAAAGTAAGGAACAGTTTGTTCTTGAGTAAATATGCTAAACTGTGGAATCTTCTTCCAAAATATATAAGACTCAGTTCCTCTTTAAATAAATCCAAACCACATCTAGCTTCATTTCTTACCATAGAAAAAATTCACAATCTTTTTAATTTGAATGTTCTACCTGATGATCCATATAATAATGGCATTCCTGGGTATTGATAATAAATGAACTTTCATAACGTTCGAAACAAGATTCTTTTGCTTCTAATTTTTTTCCACAGCAAAATTCTCAATTCGCACCAAAATGAAACTAGCCCCCAGACCTCAAACTATTGGATAAATCACCTCCGCCTAGCGGACAAGAAACCGGTTCATGGTCAGGAAAGATCAATCTATTTACAACAATCAAAATGAAAAAGTTTGAAATATCAACAATAGAGATTCTTCGCGCATCTTCGATGGACCTTATCCGTTGATCATCAGTGTTGCCGAAAACATTCTAGACTTTTCCTTGCAAAAGCTGTGTTTTCGTACTATATCAGATCACGTACCGATTACCTGAAAACAACTTTAACTACCGTTACCTTTATATTTATTGAACGTTAAATTCCGCTGAAACAAATGGCCTTGAACAAATTGTTTTTGCAGATGTACGTACTATAATCTGATTGTGCAAAGCTATTAGAAATTATTGATCATGTTTAACATGTCTTGGATTCGAAGAATAAAATTTATTTAATCAACTAGAATGAAAGCTTCAAATCTATCCGAGTCAATGACTCGTGGGCATGACCTTAAGTTGCAGAAGACTAGAAGGCTGAAGCTGAGTAATGCGAGCACGCTATCCACAAGGGTGGTGAACACTTGGAACTCTCTACCGAAATGTCTTTTTTCTCTACAATCAGAACAGTTAATTAAAAGCGCGTTGGATCAGCATTTGTTGAAACGAATGGACCTGATCCCCGGAGTGATATAGTAGTGTTCCTCTATTCTCAGGGCTTGCCTTGTTAGCAGAAGTCACACATGTTTTTTGCTGTGATTAAGCTTAAACGGGATTTTATCCATTCTGCTTTCGATTCAAAAGAAAACGCCGCATCCCTGAACTTTGGCGGTACGTTCAACTTTGTTGCATTTGCCACGCTCAGTTACAAACTTTTACGAATTTTCACCGTTTCACAGTTGTACTGTAAAATAGAAACTTTATTTTACTTATTCTAGAAAGTTTAAACACACAATTCATTATTGCACCTTTTGCTGATTAATTTCTTTCGTGATAAAGTCAGTATTCCGTTTTTATCTTGCATCACCGTGTTTTAGCATTTTTCAACTATGAATAATAAAGCTGTTGGTATTAACGTGAAATGTGGCAAAAAAGTAGCCAAAGGCATTGAGTGCAATGCTTGCAAGCGTTAAGCTCACCCTGGCTGCTAAGCTATACATAAATCCCACTATGGGCTTTATGCGAAATTCCGCTGGCTTCCGTGTTATTGCAGTGATTGTCACAAGGCTGCCACTGAAGCCGCATTTGTGTACCACGAATGGCGACCTAGTGTGACCCTAGTCAGTGCGTCGGAATCCGTGTCCGACCAAACTTATGCATCAGTTTCGCGGTCCAATTTAGTCCGTGGGCGGACTTCTGCGGTTAACAAGGCCAAATATTCGAGCCAGTTATCCCGTCCTCCCGTGCCATCCACCTCGGTCAAGGCAAGAAATAAACCTTAGGGTTCTAAAAGGCGGGTGTTCAAGGGCTCTAAACCACCACTAACCGACGCTAACGTCACACTGGTCAAACAATCACCTACTTGTCTTAGACTACCTTCACGAATGGTGTCCAATACAGCACGCACCCCAAGAAAGCAGGCTAAGACTACTAATTCCGGCAAAAATATAAAGCAACATACAAATGTTGTCGGTTCCCACGCCATGGATCAAATTATTCTGGAGCTCAACAGTCTTCGGAAAAAATTGAATCATTACATGTATTGTCTGTGACGTGAGTTAAGCGTAGTCCACCCGTTTCTCATTTCGACAAATTCAAAACAACGATTGGGATATTCTACGGTCCTGTAATTAACAACAATAACAACAAATTCAATTATACAAACCTCAATTGTATAGGAACGTCACAGCAACAATGGAGCCAAATACTCCAGAATCAAATTCAATTCAAACAAAAGACGACCTGATATAAAAATAAGAAGAATCGATTTACCAAAATGTCGTCCAAACTTTCTGTGACAATTAAAAATGACACTTAAAATAGCGTCCAAAATCAAGCAAAATACTGAAGCCCAAAATGGCATCCAAATTCCGCAACAATGACCGACAATGGCAGAAACAATAAATTAAAACAAACATTTGACTGAAGGCGTGTACAGAAAAGATTTACAATAACAGAAATAATTACAAAAAGAAAAGTTTTATATCAAAATACTGTAGGAAAATAAAACACAAGCAAAATCTATTTCACAAAATTCAGGTTTTGTAACTAGGTTCAAAATAAAAGGAATGTTGAAGGGAAAGGAAGTATTTCAAACTACGTTGAACCTTACACCTCCGGCCAAATTCTTTCTAGGGCTTAACTGTACAACGATTGTTCGACGAATACCCCAACGAATTCAGAGCTGCAAATGACTTTATTTAGTGGCGAGTCACTTCCGCCACATTACATCACCATCATTGGATATTAGTAGCTTTTTATAGAGAATGCGGTTGTAAGCCGCAGACTCACCACATCCTCCGGTGATGCTTCTTGCCTTATAAAGAAGAGTTGTCCTGATCCTTACCCAAGTCACTCACCTCTTCTTGGGACCCTTCTAACAAACATACTTTCCGAATATCACGCCGGATCACGCCATCCTTTGTTCGTACGCTGACCGTTCGTACCAAACCATCATCACTCACTTCCGCTGTCTCAATAATACCAAGCGGCCACGACATTTTCGACAATTCTTCGGACACAACCAATACCACAACACCGGGAATCAAATTGCGACGTTTGTTGATCCATCGTTGTCGTTCTTGTGTTTGTGCGGTGAAAATACTTACATGATTAACAACAATCGGTTGGTCCCTGTAGCACCCATCCAATTAACGTCTTGGCAGCGAATGGCTGCTTTCGACCACTTTAACGTTGTTCAAGCACCCAATGCGCTTCCGGTACGTTACAGCCAATAAGAAAAGTTATTTCTCTCCCCACATTCTCTGAAAACTTCAGATCTTTCAATTGTGCATACCTCGTGCTGATCATATTTGGAGATTTCAGCACTGCTCCAGGTAACTTTGAAACCGTGTAAGTTTCGGCAACATGAATTATTTCATCACTGTCAACCGAATGCACATCGAAAATTAACAACGAACTTTTCAACTTTCGATGTAGACTAAGTGTTGCTATTGACACATCAACTGGCGCACTAGGCATACAAAATTTCTTAACAAAACTCTGCGAGATCAAAAATGTATCAGAGCCATTATCAAGTAAAGCCACGACTGGAACAAGTCCAACTGGCGTGTCAATGTTCACTGTCAGGTAGCCTAAGCTTACTGATGTACTGAGAGCAGTAGCACTGCAGTTTATACTTTTCAGTTGCTCATTAGGACGATCATAATGCAGCGAAGAATGGTGTCGTCTACTACAACCTTCAACGGGACAAGTATTCGTAACCTTGCAATCGAATGCCCTGTGAGACCGGCATAAGAAAACGTAACATATTCCATGCTGCTTAGCCATACTTCATCTGGCTTTTACGTCAGCCTCCTGATAAACAGGACAATCTTCTATCTTATGAGGTCCTCTACATTGAAATCATTCAACCAGCATTGGCCTCGGTTCCCTTGTAGTCATTCACATCCTCCTTCCTTCTGGCATTCTTGGTTTCTCCGATGGCTTTGAAGAGACAGATGTTCTATCTATTAGCATGCCAAATCTGCTCCTGGCAATTCTTGCTCTCCGAGATACGAATTCGGTCAGACTGGCAAAATCAACTTCTGACCCGTCAGCAAGAATTGTATCCGCTGCGTCAGCCCACTGCTGTTGTAACGCAACAGGGAAGCATTTCACTAATCCCTTCAAAGTTGTGACTGAATTCAAATCACCGTCACACTTCATTTGCTTCAATGTGATTTGGCAATTTCCCATTTTTATGGCCCAATCAGACAAACCATCGACGTTGTTGGAAAGTCTTCTAGCTTCATCAAGCAACTCTTCTAATGTTGAACTGGCAATTACATGTGGTAGTTCAAACAAATCTTTCAAAATCATCTTTGCCCGCGTATAACCCCCAATAGGTTGTAGCATGACACATGCATCAATGGCTTTTCGAGCCTTGTCCCGACAATAATACATCAAATACAACAGTCGCTGGCCTGGATCCATAAGCATCGACTCAATGTAACATTCAAACTGCTTCATGAACTTCCAATAGTCTATTGAATTACCGTCGACGTATGATGATTCTACTTTAGGCAATTCGATACTCATGTTTATCGCTGGATGCAAATAGCTTACCGCCGTGTCGAACCCTTCCGTTTTGCAACCTGTACCGGCATTCAAGTTTTTTTCTTCAGCGACTCCTCGTCGTTCCTTTGTCAAGCGCTTTATCGTTGATCTAGCAGCATCTAAATCGCGCTTTATTGCAACACTTGTTAAGAACTCGCAATGCTATCTCTATCATCGTTTTCCTTAGAAGCTATCTTAGAAGATATCTTAGGCATACTAGATGAAACGATATACAAAAATGTTTCAAAACGACAAAAAATAAATAAAAGGGGGCGTCACCAAAGTTGTGAACAGGGATTGACTGTTAAATGTTCAATGTCACGACGATCCTGGAGTTGTTCGCCAATTTTTGCTCAATATAGCTTCAATTGAACGAACCAAAATGCGTATTTTCTCCGGTTGAGACAAATACTGTACCAGTCAGAAGACAAGTTGTGATGCGAATCCAATCGAAACGATCCCACTTAAGCACAGAAACCGAATTGATGCAATTAACGAATTGAGTACTTCTTGCTAAGTTCGAGGCGAATCAAATTCCAAATTAAGTACTCCCAAAATTAAGTACTGTATTGTCTGTGACGTGAGTTACGCGTAGTCCACCCGTTTCTTATTTCGACAAATTCAAAACAACGATTGGGATATTCTACGGTACTGTAATTAACAACAATTACAACAAAAATAACTATACAAACCTTAATTGTATAGGAACTTCACAGCAACAATGGAGCCAAATACTCCAGAATCAAATTCATTCAAACAAAAGACGACCTGATATAAAAATAAGAAGAATCGATTAACCAAAATGTCGTCCAAACTTTCTGTGACAATCAAAAATGACACTCAAAAAAGCGTCCAAATTCAAGCAAAATACTGAAGCCCAAAATGGCAACCAAATTTCGCAACAATGACCGACAATGGCAGAAACAATAAATTAAAACAAACATTTGACCGAAGGCGTGTACAGAAAAGATTTACAATAACAGAAATAATTACAAAAAGAAAAGTTTTATATCAAAATACTGTAGGAAAATAAACACAAGCAAAATCTATTTCACAAAATTCAGGTTTTGTAACTAGGTTCAAAATAAAAGGAATGTTGAAGGGAAAGGAAGTATTTCAAACTACTTTGAACCTTACACCTCCGGCCAAATTCTTTCTAGGGCTTAACTGTACAACGATTGTTCGACGAATACCCCAACGAATTCAGAGCTGCAAATGACTTTATTTAGTGGCGAGTCACTTCCGCCACATTACATCACCATCATTGGATATTAGTAGCTTTTTATAGAGAATGCGGTTGTAAGCCGCAGACTCACCACATCCTCCGGTGATGCTTCTTGCCTTATAAAGAAGAGTTGTCCTGATCCTTACCCAAGTCACCCACCTCTTCTTGGGACCCTTCTAACAAACATACTTTCCGAATATCACGCCGGATCACGCCATCCTTTGTTCGTACGCTGACCGTTCGTACCAAACCATCATCACTCACTTCCGCTGTCTCAATAATACCAAGCGGCCACGACATTTTCGGCAATTCTTCGGACACAACCAATACCACAACACCGGGAATCAAATTGCGACGTTTGTTGATCCATCGTTGTCGTTCTTGTGTTTGTGCAGTGAAAATACTTACATGATTAACAACAATCGGTTGGTCCCTGTAGCACCCATCCAAGTAGCGTCTTGGCAGCGAATGGCTGCTTTCGACCACTTTAACGTTGTTCAAGCACCCAATGCGCTTCCGGTACGTTACAGCCAATAAGAAAAGTTATTTCTCTCCCCACATTCTCTGAAAACTTCAGATCTTTCAATTGTGCATACCTCGTGCTGATCATATTTGGAGATTTCAGCACTGCTCCAGGTAACTTTAAAACCGTGTAAGTTTCGGCAACATGAATTATTTCATCACTGTCAACCGAATGCACATCGAAAATTAACAACGAACTTTTCAACTTTCGATGTAGACTAAGTGTTGCTATTGACACATCAACTGGCGCACTAGGCATACAAAATTTCTTAACAAAACTCTGCGAGATCAAAAATGTATCAGAGCCATTATCAAGTAAAGCCACGACTGGAACAAGTCCAACTGGCGTGTCAATGTTCACTGTCAGGTAGCCTAAGCTTACTGCTGTACTGAGAGCAGTAGCACTGCAGTTTATACTTTTCAGTTGCTCATTAGGACGATCATAATGCAGCGAAGAATGGTGTCGTCTACTACAACCTTCAACGGGACAAGTATTCGTAACCTTGCAATCGAATGCCCTGTGAGACCGGCATAAGAAAACGTAACATATTCCATGCTGCTTAGCCATACTTCATCTGGCTTTTACGTCAGCCTTCTGATAAACAGGACAATCTTCTATCTTATGAGGTCCTCTACATTGAAATCATTCAACCAGCATTGGCCTCGGTTCCCTTGTAGTCATTCACATCCTCCTTCCTTCTGGCATTCTTGGTTTCTCCGATGGCTTTGAAGAGACAGATGTTCTATCTATTAGCATGCCAAATCTGCTCCTGGCAATTCTTGCTCTCCGAGATACGAATTCGGTCAGACTGGCAAAATCAACTTCTGACCCGTCAGCAAGAATTGTATCCGCTGCGTCAGCCCACTGCTGTTGTAACGCAACAGGGAAGCATTTCACTAATCCCTTCAAAGTTGTGACTGAATTTAAATCACCGTCACACTTCATTTGCTTCAATGTGATTTGGCAATTTCCCATTTTTATGGCCCAGACAAACCATCGACGTTGTTGGAAAGTCTTCTAGCTTCATCAAGCAACTCTTCTAATGTTGACCTGGCAATTACATGTGGTAGTTCAAACAAATCTTTCAAAATCATCTTTGCCCGCGTATAACCCCCAATAGGTTGTAGCATGACACATGCATCAATGGCTTTTCGAGCCTTGTCCCGACAATAATACATCAAATACAACAGTCGCTGGCCTGGATCCATAAGCATCGACTCAATGTAACATTCAAACTGCTTCATGAACTTCCAATAGTCTATTGAATTACCGTCGACGTATGATGATTCTACTTTAGGCAATTCGATACTCATGTTTATCGCTGGATGCAAATAGCTTACCGCCGTGTCGAACCCTTCCGTTTTGCAACCTGTACCGGCATTCAAGTTTTTTTCTTCAGCGACTCCTCGTCGTTCCTTTGTCAAGCGCTTTATCGTTGATCTAGCAGCATCTAAATCGCGCTTTATTGCAACACTTGTTAAGAACTCGCAATGCTATCTCTATCATCGTTTTCCTTAGAAGCTATCTTAGAAGATATCTTAGGCATACTAGATGAAACGATATACAAAAATGTTTCAAAACGACAAAAAATAAATAAAAGGGGGCGTCACCAAAGTTGTGAACAGGGATTGACTGTTAAATGTTCAATGTCACGACGATCCTGGAGTTGTTCGCCAATTTTTGCTCAATATAGCTTCAATTGAACGAACCAAAATGCGTATTTTCTCCGGTTGAGACAAATACTGTACCAGTCAGAAGACAAGTTGTGATGCGAATCCAATCGAAACGATCCCACTTAAGCACAGAAACCGAATTGATGCAATTAACGAATTGAGTACTTCTTGCTAAGTTCGAGGCGAATCAAATTCCAAATTAAGTACTCCCAAAATTAAGTACTGTATTGTCTGTGACGTGAGTTACGCGTAGTCCACCCGTTTCTTATTTCGACAAATTCAAAACAACGCTTGGGATATTCTACGGTACTGTAATTAACAACAATTACAACAAAAGTAACTATACAAACCTTAATTGTATAGGAACGTCACAGCAATAATGGAGCCAAATACTCCAGAATCAAATTCAATTCAAAGAAAAGACGACCTGATATAAAAATAAGAAGAATCGATTTACCAAAATGTCGTCCAAAATTTCTGTGACATTTAAAAATGACACATAAAATAGCGTCCAAAATCAAGCAAAATACTGAAGCCCAAAATGGCATCCAAATTCCGCAACAATGACCGACAATGGCAGAAACAATAAATTAAAACAAACATTTGACTGAAGGCGTGTACAGAAAAGATTTACAATAACAGAAATAATTACAAAAAGAAAAGTTTTATATCAAAATACTGTAGGAAAATAAAACACAAGCAAAATCCATTTCACAAAATTCAGGTTATGTAACTAGGTTCAAAATAAAAGGAATGTTGAAGGGAAAGGAAGTATTTCAAATTACTTTGAACCTTACATTACATGGCCCAACTTCGGCTCGAAAAAATAGAACTCGTAATGTTCTAGTTTTCCATCGTGCCGAGCACTTCATCAAGGAATCCAAATCTCGTAGAGATTTTGATCGCAGGTGTATCCACGATCTCTTTCGCATAAGTGGGATGATGCCTTCCACTTCCACAATGTGAGTTTATCGTGTGGGTAGATGGAAGATGGACAACCGGCCTCGACCGATCCTAGTCGAGTTCAAATTTCAGGCAGATCGCGATGTGTTTTTGTATAAGGCGGAACGCATAACTAACGCCACTTTAGACAAACTCCAACTGAAGCCTGACAACCCTCCTTTTGATAGGAGGCAGTAAACTGTAGCTCCGACTGGGATTAACTTAGCTGTAGGGTCATCCGCTCCCCTTCAGCCTGAAGCGGAGCCGCTCGCCACTGCATCAACAACGAACGTACCGGAGAGTGCATCACCTATGATCTTGCTATCAGGTGCGCACGACGATCTGCTTAGCTTGAATGAAGAAGGAAGCCAGTCAAGCCTTTCTAGTGGCAGCTCCCATGTTATAAATAAGGGCTCAATAGCCAGGCAACGTTCCATTAGATTCAATGGCGTAGGAAGTCAGTCAAGCCTTTTTATTGGCAGCTCCCATGTTATAAATGAGGGCTTTATAGTTAAGCAACGATCCATTACCGTCGTGCAAGATGCACACAATATTGCTTCTCCTGCATTAAGCAGTACGCCAAAAAACGTACAGCTTCCCTAGGTGCTTCGACCGAGAGCAAAGCATGACTGAGCTTAGCAGCGCGCGTATCCAGTGCCACTGTGTTGTACGCTAATGTGTGCAGCATAAGAAATAAGTGGTCTGAACTTTCTCTTCGTGTAGCCGAGCTACACTCGAGGGTTATAGCGCTGTCTGAAACCCGGCTGTCTGCGGTTGATGTTGTGCCAGCTAGTATCAGCGAACAGTATCTTGTCATCAGATGCGATAGACCTGGCGATAGAAGAGGCGGAGGCGTGGCACTTTTCCTTGAATATGGTCTGCACAATACGGGCCCAGGGTTATCACTCGCTATTGGAAATGTCCAAGTTGTTACTAGTGTCCTGACTTGCTACGTGTCAGCACTGGCGATTGCCTACTTTTACAGTCATCAAAATCTTACCTTTGGTTCTCAAGTGATTCTAGTGTAACTGAAAACTGGGACAGAATTTGCAAATTTCTTAACGGGCTACAAGACCTGCATGCTCCACTACAATGCGTGAATAAGCACCAGCGGCCACCCTGGTGGTCTTCCAGCGTTTGTCGTTCTATGCGTAAACGTGATCGTTTATGGAGGCAATATAGGCTATCGCTCACCTCTGGTTCGTGGGTCCGTTACAGAACCGCCCGAAACGCTTGTGTCAAAATGCGGCGTGTGCTTGAACGGGAGTTTGAGTTATCCTTAGCCAGGGATGCTAAATTTAACCTGAAAAGGTTTTACAGTTATACGCACTCTAAAGGAAAAACTAGGGTAAACATCGGTGACTTAAAACTGGAGGTTGGAGAAGTAGCTAATAGTGACCTAGCTAAGGCGACCGCCTTCTCAAAGTTTTGCAGTAGCGTTCAGCGAAGGGATAATTCTTTACTCACACCGTCTGAGTTGCTTAAGTTTCCATCTGGTGTCCCTGCACTAGATGATTTGTCCTTCAATGAGGCGGAGGTGTAAGGAGCTAACAAGGCTGAGGGTTCGGATGACATCCAATCAATTATGCTGAGAAATCTCGCTGCAGTGCTTGCAGAACCACTATGTGAGCTCTGTAATTCATGTTTGCACTCGGCAATGGTTCCTCGTGAGTGGAAGGAGGCCATAGTAGTACCAATACTCAAAGGTGGTTGCAGGTCGATTCTTGGTAACTATAGACCAGTCAGCCTGACCAGCATCGTCTCGAAAGTATTGGAAAGACTTATACGCGATAAAATCTGCCAACATCTCTGCCAGCATTCTCCAGTTAGTGTAGGTTAACATGGATTTCTGAAAGGAAGGTCTTGTCTGACTAACCTCTTGAGTTTCCTCAATATTGCTACGAAAAGTTTGGATGAAAGGAAGCCGGTCGAAGCAGACAATAACGAATACTTTGCTTTATGATTTAAAGCGAAGCGAAGTTGCGAACTGCACTTCGGATATTCGTTTTGATACTATTCGCCATTGCGAAGGGCAGTTAGGGCACTTCGAAAATTCGCTTCGCACTCCGCTTCGCTCCAAAAAAGTGACATTCGTTATTGTCTGGGTCGAAGCACTCTACCTGGATTTCAGCAAGGCTTTCTATTCCGACAGCCACCGATTTTTAGAAACTAAGCTGGCAGCAAAAGGCATACGGGGTAGTTTACTTGCTTGGATTAAATCATTCCTGACAGGTTGGACCTTTAGAGTACGAGTAGAATCTATGTTGTCGATCCAAACGGAGGTGATAAGTGGGGTGCCTCTGGGGTCTGCGCTAGGTCCGCTGCTCTTTTTAATTTTTATGGATGATTTGTCGCCTATCTTGGAGTGCCCGTGCTTCATTTTCGCGGATGACGTGAAGTTCATTGGTTCAACGAATGAAGATACTCTGATGTACGACCTTAAGCGGGTCATTGACTGATCCATACGGTGGGACCTACCACTAAACCTCAATAAGTGCCAACTCTTGTCTGCTCTGGTCGACAAGATCACAGTCCCGGTGTTAGGTACTCCTATTAGCGTTGATACCACACGGTGGGTTGAGGACTTGGGTGTTCTAGTTAGAGCTGACTTCAAATGGGAGGACCAATGCGCTGTTGCAGCGCAACGTGCACGCAATGTGCTCTTCCGGTTGAAGTCGGTGCTTTCCAGCAAAAGTCCCGACGTGTTCCTGCCACTTTACAAGGCGTTAGTCAGGCCGCATTTGAAATATTGTGTCCAGGCGTGGTTTCCTCACTACCAGAAGGATATCATTCGACTTCAAAGCGTCCAGCGACTAGCACTACGCATGATTTAGGGTCAGCGTGGGAAAAGTTATGCTGATCGCCTTTGGGCTCTGGGTCTTTTCTATCTTAAGCGTCGTCGTTTGAGAGGTGATTTGATTGAAACCGTTAAGATCTTAAAGGGCTTAAGCGGCGTTAATCCAGATGACATCTTTAACTTAAGTCCTTAGCTGAACGCTCGCGGACACGCACTCAATCTTGCTAAAGAACGATGTCGACTAGATTCTAGGAAAAAAAATTTCAGCTTCAGGGTGGTCAACTTCTGGAACAAGCTCCCTGAAGAACTTATCTCCTTTATTTCCGTCTCAACTATTAAGCAGGGTTTAGACAGTGACTGGGTTAAGTTATTCTCCGATTACATCCCATGATTACCATGCTTAGGTTGTCCTTCATTTTGCTCGCTATTCAGTGTAGCAATTTAAGAGCATCTTCTTATCCTTGATTCTCCATCAGCTGACCTCTCACCGTGCTGGTGAGGAGAAACTGCCTTTTTTTCAGCATCGATTATTGCGCGTTGCTGTCCTACTACTATCCTACTACTACAGCGCCTGGCACAGCGGTCATCAGAGATAGCAAACAGAGAAGAGAGAAAATAACCTTTTGGCAGTGCACCGATTATAGCGCGGTGCTCCCTCAACTGTTGTTGAGCTTTCTTAACGAGGTTACTAAGAGGATGGATGATGGTATAGCTGTAGAAGTCTTCTATCTCGACTTTAGTAAGGCTTTTGATTCAGTCAACTATAGGCTCTTGCTTCTCAAACTCTCAGCCATAGGAGTATCAGGGAACCTTCTGGGCTGGATTCGAGCATTCTTAGAGACCGTTCCTTTACTGTCAGGGTAGATTATACTTACTCCGCAAGTGCGCATGTAACGAGTGGGGTTCCCCGGGGCTCAGTCTTGGGGCCGTTGCTGTTCCTCATCTTCATTGATGATCTAGCCAACCAACTGCGCTCACCCTGTTATATGTTTGTTGACGACATTAAAATGGTCGGTAGGTCGGATAACTCCGATCTGATAAGTGATTTGGAAGCTGTAACAGCATGGGCGGGTAAGTGGGATCTTCCCCTTAACCTAGATAAGAGTCACTTGCTCTCTACACTGGCAGGCAACATGATTGTGTCTACGCCCTCAGCTCACACGGAGTTCCGTAGAGTAAAGTCTACTAAGGACCTAGGAATCGTAATCTCCGCAAACTTTAAGTTGGCTGACTAATGTGCTGCTGCAGCTCAAAGGGCTAGAAGGGAACTCTTTCAAATACGTTCAGCCCTCACTTGTAGAAAAACTGAGGTGCTATTGCCCCTCCACAAGGCAATGGTTAGGCCACATTTAGAATACTGTATCCAGGCTTGGAAGCCGTATTACCAGAAGGATATCATGCAGCTAGAAAAGGTACAGAAGCTGGCCACTCGCATGATCGAGGGGTTAGCATACACCAATTATGAAAATCGTCTATTAACACTAGGACTTTTCTCACTTAGGAGAAGGCAACTTAGGGGGGATCTTATAGAGACCTTTAACGTTGTCAAAGGATTAAGTTGTCTCGAATTCGATGACTTCTTTCGGTTCTCTCCTTTGGTTGGTACACGAGGGCACAGTCTCAAGCTATGTAAACAGCACACCAGGCTCGAATCCAGAACGCACTCCTTTAGCATCCGTATAGTGAACGCGTGGAACTCACTTCCCGCAGAACTAATCTAGGCAACTTCAGTAATTGCGTTCAAACATGGGCTGGAAGAACGGTGGCAGGTGCTCTTACCGGAGCATTACCCTTAAGACTAAATCCCTCCATATTTATGATAAAAAAACTCAAAAATATTCGAAAACATTTTGAAACACAAAAAAGAGTTTCTTTTTAATTTTTTCGCATTTGTGTAAATAAACTGCTGTCCATCGTCTTTCCATTCAATTGGACATGCAACATGCATAACTCTCTCACCTTTCGGTGATGAGACATCTCACATCTTCCATTCACAGTTACACACGCTTGTGTTATTTACGAATCAATCCTGGTAGTGGTGGGTGTTTTCAAGCACACCTCCGAAAGAATCTGGGCACTTGTTTCGACTTGGTCGACTATCGCCCCGTAATACTGATACTGATACTGAACTACATTCTCCTAGTCCTATGACCAATCAGAGGTTCCACACGGAGAAAAAGGATTGAACCATTGGCAGTGGTGGGTAACTCTCCGCAGCTTTCAACCGAAAGAAATTCTGGACGCTTGATTGGCTTGTCAGCCACTTACTGTCCTGTGCCAACTGAACTGACCTTTGCGCGGTACGTTCAACTTGGTTGTATTTTCCACGCTCTGCTAAAAATTATTACGCATTTTCGCTATTCTGTGATATTACTGTAAAATAGACTAACTATTTTACTACCTTATAAAAAGCAAATCGTCTATTATATTTCGTGCTGATTAATTACGCTTGTGATTAAATCAGTCTATTATCTTGCTGGTAAATTATCGTTTCTTATATCTCTCGCCGTACGATGAGTACAGTTAATGCTTGCCTCAACGGCAATTGCTGCAAAAAAGTGGCCAGGTGCATTGAGTGCACAGCGTGCAAGCGTTGGGCTCACCCTAGCTGCTCTGGCATACATAAATCTCACTATGGGATTTATGCAAAGTACCGCTGCTTACAGTGGTATTGCAGCTCCTGCCATAAGGCTGCCAGTGACGCTGCTTTTGTTATTGTAAAGCCTCAAAATAGTGAAATTTCGCCTAGCACGTCTAACGTCGTACCCACTCAAACCTATGCATCTGTTTTGAGCGCAAACCTGAGCCCGGGGACAACTGCAGTCAAGGCGGAAGTTGACATAGTTAAACAGTTACACCATCCTCCCAAGGAGGCCAATGTACGGAGAACTTTGAAAAAACGTGCAAATAAAAAATCTAGATTACCTGCAGCCGAGGGGAAAGTCGAACAGGTTAGCCAGGTAACCCGTCCACCCAGGCAAGCTGCCACTCCCAAAGTGGCCAAAGTAGCTGGCACCTCCAAGAAGCGTACTAAGGCCAGTAAGGTTAGTACACGAAAACGGCAACACTCAATTGATGCCGGTTCGCCTATGCTGGAGCAAATTATTCAGGAATCAAATGGTTTGCGTCAGCAAATCGAATCACTGCACAGCAATTCCTCTGCTCCGAAATCTAGAACTAGAAATGTACTAGTTTTTAATCGAGCGGAACCATATATTAAGGAATCTAAGTCTCGCAGAGATCTTGATCGTAGGTGTATGAACGATCTTCTCCGAATGGTGGATATGAAGCCTTCTACTTCCACAGTGCGAATCCACCGAGTAGGAAGATGGAGGATGGGTAACTGCCCTCGACCAATCCTAGTTGAATTTAATTATCAGGCGGATCGGGATGCATTCCTGCTAGGGCTGAGTATATCACAAACTCAACGCTAGATAAACTTCAGGTGAAGCCAGACAACCCTCCGTCCCGGATTCGGCAAAATGATTCTGATTCCAATAGGAGAAACTTAGCATAGGTCATTCTTAACCCGGATGCAGCGCAAAACGCTATTTAGTCACAGACGGGCATACCGAACAGCACTTCGCCACTAGTCTTGTTGTCCGGCCCAGATGACGTTGATTGTCTTAGCGCAATTGACGATGGCACCCGAGACGATGACTCCAGTATTTGCTTCTCTTCTATGGATGCGGTCTCAATTGTCAGGCAACGGTCCGTTACGTTAACGCAAGAGGCTGCCGAAACTGATGCTCCTGCTCTAAGTAGCACGCCAAAAAACGTGCAGCTCCCTCGGGTGCTTCGACCGAGGGCCAAACAGGACTAGTTTCAGAAGCACGAATAACCAGTGCCCAAGTATTGTATGCAAATGTATGCAGCATCAGAAATAAGTGGGCTGAACTTTCTCTCTGCGTGGCTCAGTTACACCCAAGGGTTATTGCGCTTTCTGAGACCTGGCTGTCTGCGATTGATGAGGTGCCGGTAAACATCAGTGAACAGTATCTCGTCATAAGATGCGATAGGCCGGGCGATAGGAGAGGCGGTGGCGTTGCACTGCTCTTGGAGTATGGTTTGCACAACATGGGTACAGGGATATCTCTAGCCATTGAAAACGTCCAAGTTGTTACGAGTATCCTGACTTGCTACAAGTCATCGCTCGCAATTGCTTGTGTCTACGTCACTCCCAGTGCATCCATACAGGAGTTTACACAGCTTATTGAGACACTCGACGGTTTGTTTCACTCAGCTCACAGTGTACTTATCTGGGGTGATTTCAACCTCCCAGACATAGATTGGCCTGTCCCCACTGGTCTAGTCACCCAGCAATCTGACACCTTTCTCGAATGGCTCCATAATCATGCGCTGCACCAGCATGTCAATGATCCTACAAGGTTTCGCCATGGATGTACCCCATCCACTCTTGACTTGGTATTGTCGTCCCAGCTAGAAGCCATTAGTCATTTAAAGTACCTACCTCCGCTCGGCAAAAGTGATCACGTAATGATAAGCTTCGAAGCGATATTGCGTTTTCGCAAACCTTTCTCTCGTCCTAGACGCAATTTTAGGCGTGTAGACTAAGGTTTACTCTTGCAGACTTCAAAATCTCCCCTTCAGTTATCTAGCGATTTAAATGTAAATGAAAACTGGGATAGAATTTCTAAGTATTTGAACGAGTAACAAGACAAGCACGCTCCCCTGCAGTGTGTGAGAAGGCATCGAAGGCCACCCTGGTGGTCTCCTCAAGTCCGTGGGTCTACCCGTAAACGGGATCGTCTATGGCGGCAATATAAACTATCCCTTACTTCTGGTTCTTGGGCCCGCTACAAAACCGCTCGGAATGCCTGTATTAAATTACAACGTGTGCTCAAACAGGATTTTGAGTTATCTCTAGCTAGGGATGCTAAATCCAACCCGAAAAGGTTTTTTAGCTACGCACAGTCAAAAGGAATAACTAGGGAAAACATAGGGGATTTGAAACTGGAGGACGGAAAAGTTGCCGATACCGACCTGTCTAAGGCGACTGCCTTCTCAGGGTTTTTCAGTAGCGTTCAGCGACGGGATAATTCTTTAAACGCACCGTCAGGTCTGCTTAACCTGACACCTGGTGTCCATGTATTAGATGAGTTGTCCTTCAATGAGGCTGAGGTGTTTGACGCACTTATCCATGTTCGGGTCAATAAATCTGAGGGACCAGACGGCATCTACTCAATTATGCTTAAAAATCTTGCCTCAGTTCTTGCCGAACCGTTTTGCCAGCTCTTTAATTCATGCCTGCAACTAGGAGTTGTTCCCAGTAAGTGGAGGGAAGCCATAGTCGTGCCAATACACAAAGGCGGTTGCAGGTCAACTGTTTGTAACTATAGACCGGTCAGCCTGACCAGCACCGTCTCTAAAGTAATGGAAAAACTGCTGCGTGATAAAATCTGTCAGCATCTTTGTCGGCATTCTCTGTTGAGTGTAACTCAGCATGGATTTCTTAAGGGTAGATCCTGTCTGACTAACCTCCTTAGCTTTCTCAATACTGCCACTAAAAGGATGAATGAAGGGAAGCCTGTCGAAGCCCTCTACCTAGACTTCAGTAAGGCTTTCGATTCCGTAAATCACCGCCTTCTAGAGATTAAGCTAGCAGCCAAAGGCATACGGGGTAGTCTACTTGCTTGGATAAAGGCCTTCCTTACAGGTAGGACATTCCGAGTGAGAGTAGGATGTACGCTGTCGAATCAAACCGACGTGATCAGTGGTGTACCCCAAGGTTCGGTACTTGGCCCTCTTCTATTCCTGATTTTCATCGATGACTTGTCCTCTGATTTGAAGTGCCCAGGCTTCATTTTCGCGGATGATGTGAAATTCATCGGATCAACGGATGAAGATACCTTGATGCACGACCTTGAGCGGGTCATAAACTGGTCATACCAGTGGGATCTCTCACTGAACCTAAATAAGAGCCAACTCTTGTCAACACAGGTTGATAAGATTTCGTTCCAGGTGGCGGGGAATTCCCTCAGTGTTGACGCCACACAGTGTGTTAATGATTTGGGTGTACTGGTTAGGGCTGACTTCAAATGGGAGGACCAATGTGCCGCTGCGGCTCAGCATGCACGCAAGGTAATTTTTCGGCTGAAATCAGTGCTATCGAGCAGAAGACCCGATGTATTCCTGCCACTGTACAAGGCATTAGTTCGGCCGCATTTTGAATACTGTGTTCAGGCGTGGTGTCCTCACTACAAAAAGGACATCCTTCGACTTGAAAGCGTACAGCGCCTCGCAACTCGCATGATTAAAGGTCAGCGAGGGAAACCGTACGCTGTGCGCCTAATGTCTCTCGATCTTTTCTCCCTTAGGCGCCGTCGTTTAAGAGGTGACTTGATAGAAACCTTTATGATCTTGAAGGGTTTGAGTGGCGTGCAAATGAACGACTTCTTTACCTTAAGACCCGAGCTGGGCACCCGGGGCCACTCACTTAATATTGCAAAGGAACGATGTCGGCTAGACTCCAGGAAACACTTTTTCAGCCTTAGGGTTGTTAACTTCTGGAACATTCTTCCAGAAGAACTTATATCCTGCAGTACCGTGTCTAGTTTTAAGTAGGGGTTGGACCGCAACTGGGGTAAGTTGTTTACTGAAAACTCTCCCTAATTGCTTTACAAGCTTAGGTTTTTCATCTTTTAGCGTTATCCCGTAAATGAAGTGATGGCTAGAGTTCTCTGTGTTTTTTATTTCTATTATAAACAATGCTACTTTAGCTGACCTCTCACCGTGCTGGTGAAGAGAAACTGCTTTTTCTTTTTACAGCATCGGCTATAACGCGGTGCTTCCTAAATTCAACCCGGATAATCTCTTGGCTTCGCGATCGGCGAAGATTTCAAATAGACAGAAAGAATATACGTTTTGGCAGTGGTGGGTGCTTCTCTGCAGCTTTCTACCGAAAGAAATTCTGGACGCTCGATTGGCTTGTTAGCCACATACTGTCCTGTGCAAACTGAGCTGAACTAAACTGAACCTCCCTTTAGCTCGATGGAGGTTAATCAGGAAATGGTCACCACAGTTCTGTCGCAGCTGGACAAAACTAAGTCAGCTGGCCCAGACGGTATACATTCGGCTATTCTTCAACCGCTCGCGAATATAGTTAGCCTTGCAATCAGAAATCTTTTCGAAGCTACCTTACTCCAGGGTATACTACCGGATGATTGGAAACGAGCGGCGGTAATAGCCATATACAAAAATGGTCCCATTTCGGATGTACGCAACTACAGCCAGTAAGCCTGACAAGCATTCTTTGCAAGTGCTTGGAAAAAATCATTCGGCACCAGGTATGTAAACATTTGGTAGCCAATTCCTTACTATCCGATGCCCAGCACGGATTCTGGAAAGGAAGGTCCTGCTAACCAATCTTCTAAGCTTTCTGGACTAAGTGACATTACGCCTCGATGAAGGGAGAGTAGTCGAAGTCTGCTATCTTGATTTTCAAAAGGCATTTGACTCGGTGAACCATAGGTACCTTCTGCACAAACTAAGTATGTGTGGCGTCACAGGTGACCTACATCGATGGTTAGACAGCTTCTTAACTAATCGCACTAACTATGTTAGAATTGCAGGGGAGTGCTCGCAGGAATCACTGATTTTCAGTGGAGTGCCTCAAGGCTCGGTGCTTGGTCCATTACTTTTTCTTATTTTTGTAAACGACCTGGCAGCGTGCTTGAGTTCACGCTGCTTCCTGTTTGCTGATGATGTTAAGATCATAGGAACCGACAGTAGAGATACGCTTATCTCTGATTTAGAAAAAGTAATCGAGTGGACAAAGACCTGGGACTTGCCACTAAACCTGGGGAAGAGCTGTCTTCTGACGACTGATTTAGCGACAACCCAACTAGAAGTTGGTGAAGAACTATCAGAATAGCGGCTGCTCAGAAAGTGAAGGATCTTGGCATTACTATAACAGGCGATTTTAAATGGGCTACTCAATGTGCCGAAGCTGCAAACAAGGCTCGCAGAGAATTGTTCAGACTTCGCTCAGCGTTATCTTGCCGAAAACCTTCAATCTTCATCCCCTTATACAAAGTAGTCGTGCGGCCTCACTTGGAGTACTGCGTTCAATCCTGGGCACCGTACTTAAAAAAGGATATAGCATGTCTCGAAAGGGTCCAGCGCCTTGCGACTAGGATGGTTAGGGTCAGGCAGGTAAAACTTATGAGGCTAGACTCAAGGACCTCGGTTTGTTCTCACTAAAGAGACGGCGGCTGCGAGGTGACCTAATAGAAGCCTTCAAGATTCTAAAGGGTCTTACAGGTGATAATATTACTGAAATCCTTAAACTTGCACCTAAAGCAGCTACAAGGGGTAATTCCATGAAACTTCTTAAGAGCAGGCCCAGGTTGCTGGCACGTGAGCACTTTTTCAGCAACCGTGTGATCAACTTCTGGAACAAGCTCCCAGATTGTATAGTAAACCTCTAAAATGTGTTGAGCTTCAAAAGGGAATAAGACGTCAAATGGTCTATCATATTTCCGCATATTGTCTAAAAAAACTTTAAAAAAAAACAAAAAAATGTATTTTTACATTTTCATCATATCTGTCTAGGCCTGGACAACCTGACAGTAAATTAGCCCACATGCAGTCTATGGCTGTGTTTCACTTTACCTCAACTAGGCTAGTGATTTCATACACCACACATTGTTCACGCATATTATTGCATTGTTTCCTGAATAGCTGACCTCTCACCGTGCTGGTGAAGAGAAACCCTACCGCATTTCCCAGATATTCGGAAACAAGAACGTGTTCAGTTTGCACAGGACAGTATGTGGCAAACGAGCCAATCGAGCGTCCAGAATTTCTTTCGGTGGAAAGCTGCAGAGAAGCAACCACCACTGCCCAAGCGTTTTTTCTTATTGTGATTTGGATATCCTCGACGATCGCGCCGCCAAGGGATAAGCCAATCGAGCGTCCAGAATTTCCGTCTGTGGAAAGCTTCAAAGGAGCGCCCACCACTGCCAAAGTTGGTTCATTTCCCTCTGGTATTCTCGTCGTATGCGAAGGTACGTCCGATGTTTTCCAAGCCGTCCTCTGGTCCCAGAATTTGTAGCTGCGACTGAGAAACACGGAAAGGGTTTCTCTTCACCAAGCCGGTGAGAGGTTAGCTATGGAAAATTGGTGCGTACATTTAAAACATGACATTTAAAACGAGGCATTATATAACAGGTTTTTTTAAATTGTGGTCAAGACCATATAATTTCCAAATGAACAAAAAATGGACAATTCTGACGACAGACAACCTGTATATTCACGGGAAAAAGTCTGGGAAAAGCCCAAGCCACAAGGCATCTAAACCCTTTTGAAGCACCTTATGATGTGGAAGCTATAGTTCCTCAGGCCAGCTGTGCCAGGAGCTTACCACTCTTCACTGAAAAAAATGTTGCCTAAGATTCAGACGGCTGTGGTTTATCGCGAGCTTCAATGTATGTCCTCTAGTTGAGGGGTTGATCGCTCGAGAGAACAGGATTTGGCAGCCCTCGTCGCCTAAGCCTTTCAGGACTATGGAACATTTGCTTTCGTGCGTGTGAAAACTAGTGTATAACGTTTGTTGATACAAACGGTCCCGCTATATCGACTGCAAATTTCGACCATGAACTCATTGCTTCATGTGGCGTGCTACTCGCATAAAAAGTAACTGCTTGTATTCAAACTTCGAGTGGTTTTAAAACTCTTGTCAGAGAAGTGAAATGAACGGCAATTCCACAAGCAAAATATGGATTGACAGTATAATGAGAAAATAGCGAAAAAGTGATCACGATTGATACCACACACGTATTTGCAGGATTTATCGATAAACCATTACATTAAATATATAGTACTTAAACAATTTATTTCTCAGACTGATTTTCGGAATTTCGCAGCATTATATTTTGTTCGCTTATATGTCGCTTTGATTTGTTCTCCAAGATTTGTGTCAATTATTTTCGCTCATGAATTTGTTTTCGAATTTGAGTTCGGAATTAAAATTTAGTTTTATTCAAAAACGGTTCTTTTTAGCAAAAACTTTCCTAATACCCTGAGATGCTCTTGAGATGTTGTGGAGTCAAAGAAAACATTGCCACAGTACGGAGAGATTCAAAAATATTGTTGTTGAAAAGATAGTATTAAGAAAAATAAGATATATCATGGCCAATATGATGCAGAAATCAGCAAGGAATTTATAACAGAGATATGCAAAAAGCAGCAAAAGTTGCTCAATACTGGGAAGATTCTGAAATTGGAAACATAACAAAAATGAAAAAAATAATTTAGAAATATTTTACGCCGAATTAAAAAATTATGCTTTTTTCTACGATGATTCACTGTTCGTTGCGTCATAATAACTATTGTC